>LKNJ01007839.1:0-11164 GCA_002120245.1 Maccullochella peelii | reverse complement strand
TTTTTGTCAGAATAATGGGTAAATGTAAGGTTCTGACTTTTTAAAAAAATATGAATTCTGATTTTTTTAAAAATCTGAATTCTAACCTTTTTTTGAGTCAGAAGAATGGGTAACTGTAAAAGCTCGGTATTTAATAAAAAAGCAGAACTCTGACTTTTTTTTAATATGAATTCTAACTTTATTTAAGTGAGAAAAATGGGTAACTAAGGGTTCTGACATTTTTTAAAATCTGAATTCTGACTTTTTTTGTCAGAAGAATGGGTAATTGTAAGGGTTTGGACCTTTGAAAAAAAAGTCAGAATTCTGATTTTTTACTTTTTAATCTGAATCCAGACTTTTCATTTTAAGTCAGAAGAATGGGTAACTGTAAGGGTTCTGACTTACGTTTTTTAATCTGAATTCTGAATTTTTACTTTGTAATCTGAATTCTGACTTTTTTTGTAAGTCAGAAGAATGGGTAACTGGAAGCGTCATGTACATCATGTTAAGAGAGGATATACAGTAAAATATTTGATCAATGGTACAAATCCATTTTTTTCTAAATACAAAGGAAAACATGCAGTTTACCCAGTCACATAATTCGACAGTAGTTGTCTTATCTTTTAAGTAATATTGACAAGTCTCCATGCTCTACCGAAGGTGGAGCGGCTGTAGATTGATGAGCAGCTGTGGCAGATAAGCAAGAGCTACAAGCTACAAGGACAAGAGCTACACCATGGACAAGAACACCATGTCACATGTAGTCGTGCTGTAGACACCAATCATTGCAGTGCCGGCATGAGTCCTGTGATGTCACATGGCCCAGCAGAACAGAATAACAGTTGGGAGTGGCATGGGGCCAGCCACAGAGGTGGCTGACCATCAACTGTGGTCACTGCTGGATGGACTGGTCGCAATAGGAATAAAGCCATGGTGAAGACGGTCGAGGTGGCCTGTATGTGCTTCCTTTGTCCCAACCAAAACCCAAACTTTGATCCCTTAAAAAATTACATTTAACATTACATAATGTTACATAATAAAATTTTTATAAAAGGTAATCAGTGAAATGTTTTTTTTCCTAACAAAGGTTCTGCTGCAAAAAAGTGGGGACAAATGAATGTATTAAGTAGAATATGTAGTAAAGAAAATTGAGGAATAAGTTGGGTTCTAAAGCTCTTAAGCAGTGAAAGGACTTGCTTAAACATGAGATGGTTAAAAACCCACTATGGTATTATTTCACTTAATATAGTTTTTATATTTTGTCAAATGTATCAATAAAAATGATAGGCCTTGATATTCCATGTATTCCTCAAATGTTTGACCCTGAGCAACATCATTTTCATGTCGTATTTCGTTTTCCCACTTTTCAAGAATAAGTTTTTGTCTTACTGCACCAAGTCTGTAAGAGTGGCTAAAGTAATCATTGCATGTACTACTTGACTTTCAGCTGAACCGTTTCAGGTTTCATATTTTTCCTTCACACAAATCTGTTTCTAGGTGAATCCCTAGCTCTGTTTAATGGTGGCTAGTTGGCACCTGGTACTGGTGAAATGATTTACTGCACCTTTTAAATGAGTTAGTTTTTGTTATTGGTAATTTCAGAGCCCTACTCTAAGAATGCCCATGCAATTTCAAATTGTCCACACACTTCTTTCACAATTGTTTTTAATGCCAGTTGACCAATGACTCTCACATGTGTATAAAATGCTTTGTAACATTCCCAAACAGTTGTATTTTAAACCTTATTCACCCTATCACTTTTTAACCATATGGACAGGGAGCTTGATCAACATTCAACCTTCAGTTGAATGTTGATCAAGCTGAATACAAATGTGGTGAAAGAAGTAACATTTTATTCACATTAAAAGTTTATATTAAAAAAACATTTTCTTGGTAATACCAGTAACCCATAAATACCATAAGATGGTTAAATCTCATAACCACATAGGCTGGACATATCTTCTACATCAGTGACCTAATGTAATCATGGACACTTAACAGATAACATGGCTATTCAACCAGAGGCTGTGGTATCAAAAAACTACCTAGTAATCCATAAACATGGTGTAGAACTGAGGCAAGCATTAATGCTTAAGAAGACGTGCATACAGCTATACTCCAGACTTGCTTTTAGTAACAAGAAAATACTTTCTGGTATTGAATTAAGATTAACTCGACAGCTGAGAACATGAGAATTTGGCACACGGATGACTGAATAATTACAGCCTTTTTGGCATTGCTTTTATCAAATTGGTTGATTCACAAGGTGTGTAATGTAAGATGTAATCTATGTAATGTATGAGACTGCAAAAAATGTGCTTTAAGATCACTGTACACATTGTCACAAAGCACCTGCTCAAGGAAGGGGAGAGCAAGTTTGTTTGGCAAATACTGACAATCTTGGTAACCTTTCAAAAGGATTCTGGCAATTGCCTTCCATGTTCCAGCAGGAAAATCATGGTGAATGAAGGGCACTTTAGCTGTTGTACCAAGTGTGCATCGATCGTAGAACTCCTGCCAGAAGCAGCTGAGAACATCCCTCAGTACCCCAGATCCACTGCCTGCTTCTTCTTTGTTGTCTGGAAGTATGCGTCTCACATTCAGTGCTTTGTTCAAAATCTCTGCATCAGAGAAAACAGTAATCATGTCATGTAAAGCGTTAGCATGATGTATGGTGATTGTTATCACATCCTCTGGATGAGCTGGACTGGTGGGCACAGGAAAACCCTTATAGACCAACGTGTCCTCTGTGTCTTCTTCAACGCTGTAGAGGGAACCAAAGGTAATTTCAGAGACAACAGACAATTCTAAAGCAGGCTGGACTCCATCAAAATCACCCATGATATCTCCCACTTGTAGTTCTGCTGTATTGATTTCACTTCAGATGTCTCGCTGGCATCATCTTCAATTTCTTTGTCTTAATTAACACATTTTTTTTTTCTCTACTCACCTTCTGCTCTTCCATTAATGAAACGGCGCCCTCTGGGACCCTACCCATTCTTCTGACTTAAAAAAAAAAGTCAGAATTCAGATTTTTTTTTTTTTAAGTCAGAATTCAGATTTTTTTTTAAAAAAAGTAAGGTAAGAATTCAGATTTAAAAAAAAAAAAAAAAAAGTCAGAATTCTGATAAAAGAAAAATAAAGTCAGAACTCAAAAAAAGATTTTCACATGTGGCCCTAATCCTCTTCTGTACATATGTTCAACATAATCCCAAGATGTTGAAAAACAGACGAAAAGCATGTAAAATATAAATGTGCACAATGAAAATCTTTAAAAACAACAAATGAAATCAGTACAAATGAACTCTTCACTTTGTTCACTTGATTTAGCGAGTTGTTAAGAACGATATATTTTATTTGAACCCACAAACCGGTGACCTGAATGTGTGCGTTCAGGTGCAACACACAGGCGGCTGCACTGTAAGGACTGAGAGGGATACAACACTAGTGCAATATTATATTTATTTCTTACAGTGAATTTTGGTTGCCATACAAGAAGTCTTGAGGATTTGAAGGGGGGCAGGGGGAAGGAAGAGTGCAGTTACAGGAAAACTCTCTCTCTTTTTCATTTCAGTAATTAGTTGACTCTATGATGATTTCAGTAGCACAAAATTACAGCAACATAGAAAACATGAACACAAGTCTTTGCACAAATTACCGAAAACATCTTAGCCTCTATGAAGACTTAATCAAAGAATAAAATCTATTAATGAAAAATAAATTAATTAAGAAAGAAAGAAAAAAAAAAGAAAGTTACCCAAATGTTGGACAATGAGAAAGGCGGGAGCAGTGTTTTGAAGGGGAGTGGAAGTGGGTTAGTGAGCCATGCCTGTCCTAAACATGGCCTGGCGATGCTCTTTAAAGATTCCTACTACATCTACTCAGCTCTACATTTCCACAGAGAAAACTGCTTAGTGACCTGTTGATCCACATGAAGGAATCAACAGCCACCACTAATCTTTTTGGTGGATTTATGTATGTATACATATATATATAGGTTTCATATAGTTTCCTACCAAGATGGCCTGCGGTTATATATATATATTTCTTGATAAATTTACAGATTTTGCTCTTTTTATACACACACTCTAGACTCGGGGATTTCAGAAGATGAGAGACGTCTAGGTCATCAGAAGACACCTGGGTTTTTGTGGTCACTTGATTGGCCAAAATATCTTAAAGTCTTCTACTGCAGTAGAGCGTGTATCTACTTTAGGCAACGCTTCATTAAAACACTGACAGGTGATTGAATCATGATATGTAACTTTAAAATGAGAAAAGAAAAGAACACAACCAAGGAGATTCATTCAGAATAAATATTGCTTCTCACATAACCCATAAGTCTAATAATATCCACGTTTTTTTTTTTTTTTTAAATTGATATAGTATTTGTTTTTTGGCAATCCACGCGTCAGTGTTGAACAGGTTTTGTTCAGATAACCTCTATAAAATTTCATAGAACTCTATACAAATCTTTAAAAATACTGTGCTTTTCGACCCCCTCCGACACGTCGCTGTTTGTTTTAAAATAAGTTACATGTTCAAACAGGAACGGGATTATAGCAGCATTGTCCCGTGCCGGCCTCCATACGGGCTAATGTTCACAGAACACAGAGCTTGTGTATGTTTCATTTTGTCTCCTGAAAAGCTGCACCTGTACATGAAGCCGCGGAGTGTGATATGAAACCAAATATGGGTGAACTTGTTCTAAAACGATATATATTTCCAGACGTTGGGTTACTGTTGAGCACATATCGAACCACACGTGAGGTGTGCTCTGAAAGAATCTACTTTGAGATAAAACACAAGCTCTTTTTTCTTTATAGAGCTATACAACCGACAGTGGTGCAGGTGGTGGAGGAGGGGAACAGTGAGCTATTTAAGGCATCCTCTGCAGGATGATGGGGCGAATGAGACCACTGCGTTGGTCCTCAGGTCAGCTCTGGCAACTATAAATCAACCTTCATAGAATGTCTTTTTTTTTTTTTACTGAAAACTTTTAATAGAGCTATACATATAATCAAATAGACTTTTTTTATCCCGTTAAACACTCTTATATACACACATTTCAACACATACTGTACTTCTACTTCTGACCAGCCTGTAATCATTGCTAGCAAACACATACATTTCCAGCTTTATAAATGCTGATTTAGTTTTAAATTGGACCCTCATAACAAAGTTTAAATCCCGTCTCTACTGCCGGAGCTGCAGCGAGGCTGGATGAGAATATGGGACTTGGAGAAGCTCATAGTCCAGTTGAGTTACAGAGGCTGAAGTTCATCTGTGACAGATCAGAAATGGTTTCTATCCCTTTCTAATCTCACACAGGGCTCATGCTGATGAACATCTGCCGGCTTTGTCAGGTTATTCTCTGGTTATGTTTTTGCACAGTGGTTAGAGGGCAGGACAAGGCATGTGGATTTACGTGAACACGTAATTCAACATTAAACCCTGAAGCCACGGATTCTCCATCTGCTCTGAAAGCCAACGGTTCGGCGAGATTTCATTGTCATCTGGCTGAAGTCGCTCCACAAAGCACTAACCTGCTGATACGTAAGTGTTAATTATAAGACAAGGTCTTGTTTATCTTCAAAGACAAACGGTCTGTTTCTGTAGCGGCTGCCAGCGTCAGCCTGCAACAGCTTTGCTAACGTAGTGTTGCACCTCCCGCCTTCTTTATGAACAGAAAACACACTACTAAAGGCTGTTTGGGTCTAAAACAGTACTTTCCCGTTGACTCTGTGTTCCAAATCACAGAAGTGTACCTCTAAACAGCTGTTCCAGTTTGGTTCTTTTTGGATCTGGTTGGATTTGAGCTCGAGTTACTTTAATACTAACGAAACTCTTATGGAGTCTTTTAATCTCCTCGCTCTTTTTTTTATTAACAAAGAACAATGTACAAAATGTTCAGGTAGTCATTTAGCTAAGTAGAAAATATGCAATTTCTCTGGTAAAACATGAGTTTTAGCTCTTTAAATATCAACCTATGAGTTTTAGTTCTTAAATATTAGGTTGTTCATAACTTGTGTTATTTAAAATAGGTGAAAGCTAAAAAAGGGATCCAAGAGGATTCGACACTGGATTCAAATTCAATAAAATGCTATCAAGAAATACGCCTTTTCCTTCTTTTGCTGAGACTTTGATGAGAAGATTGATACCACTCTCATGTAAATATGGAGCTAGAGAAGGGGAAGATGATTAGCTTAGCTTAGCATTAAGACAGGAAACAGAGGAAACAGCTAGGCTGGCTCTGTCTAAAGTTTAAACGAGAGTAAGAGTCTACAGCTGTGCTACGGCTCGGTGAGTCTGTATTAGTCACAGTGGCGCTGTGAGCTAAAGGCTAACATCAGCATGCTAATATGCTCACAACAACAATGCTAACATGCTGATGTGTTAGTAGGTATGTTTACCTGGCTCATCATCTGCGTTTAGTGTGCTAACATTTTCTAATTAGCACTAAACACAAAGTACAGCTGAGGCTAATGTGAATGTAATTAGCCTATTAAAGCTAATTGAAATTTTGACCTGATGATGGCGCTAGAGGAAAAGTTAAAAGGATCACCCAAAATTATTACATTTCATCCTGAGGGGGACACAAATGTCTTAACATAGATGCCATCCATAGAGGCCAGGCTAGCTGTTTACCCCTGCCTCCAGTCTTTATGCTAAGCTAATTGTCTGCCGGCTCCAGCTTCATATTTAGAGAGCGGTACCAATCTTCTCATCTAACCCGCAGCAAGAAAGCCAATAAGCCCATAATATCGAACTATTCCTTCAAATATACCTTGAAATGGCCTCTCTAAAAACCTCAACTTCTACCACTCACACGCAGAATGTTGAATACATTAGCGTTACTGTGGGGCCACATGAATACCAAGTGTTGACCTGCTAATGGTGAAGTGGAGGGAGATTTGACAGAATAAAGAAAAGTACAAAAGCACAGAACAGCTCTAGTTTCCCTATACTGTGGCCTATATAGCGGATCCATGGAAATAGCTAAACTGGCCTTAATGATATTTTGGGTCAACCATTGACACACACATACACGCACACACAGAACTAGAAGGAAAAGCCAGGAGGGACAAGGACGCCCTTTGCAGACAGACAAGCTGATAAAACCATTTCAAGGTGAGAATTTTTCTGGTCCAACGTTTGTCTGTCTGTCTTGTACCTCGTGTCCTCGCCTCGGTTTTCCTTGTATGATGAGGTGGACACCGGGCGGGCGTAGACTGGCGAGGGGCCCCGGGGGCCCCTGCCACAGCGGAGCTCCTCCTCTGGTGACCACCTCTCTCCACGCTTTGCTCTCTCTCAGGAGAAGGCCATCGCAGTATCGGTGTGTGAATACATGCTTAGGGTGTGAAGACAGTGTGTATTCTTTGTCAGTGTGTGGCACTGTGCATAAAGTGTGTGTGTGTGTGTGTGTGCATGGACATGAGATACAGTTTAGTATTGGTTTAAACATGTCAGCTAATGTTCTTATTTTGACACAAACAGGTGAAAAGCAAAAAAATGGAGTCTATCTCAAATTTTTCTCTACAACCTTAGATGCACCCAGAAATATAACTCCGGTAGGACTCTAGTGAAGAAATATTATTCTCTGAACAAACTCTAGCAAAGATAGAAAAGGAGCAACGACCAGCTCAGCTGGTTTTTCATGCACCCACACCGGGGTGTATGGAAAAAGTCTTTAGTATTCCAAAGCAGTTGGGTGAGCACAAGTCTTTATGTGAAATAAACTTCCAGACAAGTATTTTTTTATCCAGTGTTTGACTACAAACTCTTCCAGAGTTTTTTGTTTTCTGGTCAGTCCTTCATACTGGCCTCCTCTGCTTTCTCTCTCATTGATGTGACATAGCAGCTATTCTCTTCTCTCTCTCCCTGGAGCTCCGCCCGACGTCCCATGAGCCCCTGATGCTCAGGGCGCTGGGAAGGAGGAAGAGGGCGGACAAGACCGGAGCACTGAGATGAGGGCGACGGAGGATAAGAGAGGACAAAAACAGCAAGAGGCAGCATCAGCTTGGACAAAATTTCTACCCAGTTCCACAACTTGAGATTATGTCTGATGAAGTGATCGGTAACACCTCCCTCTCCTCGGCTCTGACTTCACGCGTCGCCACCCCGTCTCCTCGGGGCTTATCTGTCCTGCAGCAGCTTGAGGGCCCTCTCGATGTTCATGCGGTGGCCCACCCTCGTCACGCCCAGGTCTATCAGGTCCTCTTTTTGCAGCGAGGGCAGGTGGGCGCCCTCGATCTCATTGTCCAGGAAAGCGTCCCTGTGCTCTCCCAGGTTGAGGCTCTCCAGCCAGTCGGCCACGTCGTGCTTGCTCCACAGCTCCATGGGTTTGGAGGCGAAGGGCTTGCCCGAGGCCGCCACCGCCTGCATCAGCGTGAGTGGCGACGGAGAGCGCGAGCTCCCGCTGCCGCCGCACGAGGAGCTCAGGCTGTAACCACCACCGCTGCCCATGGGCGGGGTGGGCAGGCCGAAGACGTCGGTGAGGGTGGGCGACACGGAGGGCGGCAGTGAGGAGCAGGGGGTGAGGGAGGAGGCGGAGTCTGGCGGGCTGCAGGGGTGTGTCTGGGATGGGAGGCTGCTGGGAGGAGTGGAGGCGAGGGCAGCAGCGGCGGCGTTGTTACGCATTCCTGAGTCTTCTGTGGGAGGCCTGAGAGGGACAGAGAGGAGGCGACAGGTTAGAGCTGATGAATGAAAGTTTAGTCAGGTGATACTTCTGTGTGGTTTGTCACTGTGGGTGGCCCTTTTTACATTACACAGTCATTTCATCCATTGGTAATATAAAATATTTAAAGCGCAGCTTTAAAATGACCTTTTTGAAAACTCCCTTGTTGGTGTGTTCAACGAAGCTCTGTCATCTGAGACTTGAGAATCAGCATCTGAGAAATACTGCGTAATTATTAATTTACTGTATGTATTTACTTACGTTTTATACTGACCTATGCCTATAATGTATGACATTAGTCTACTTACTTTACTTGTATTATCCCTGCTTAACCTCAACCTTTGTACTAATTTTCTATCTGACATTGGTCTACAATTAAAAATAAAAAACACAAATCTAATTGGAAGACAAACAATAAGCAAACACAGAAGAAGTGAACTTTAATGCACCAAGAAGAGTTGGGAGAAGACGTATGGTAGACTGGAGTTACGATGGAAGAGTCCTGAGAGAGTGTTGTGCATTAAACTACAGATGTTCATCACGTGTCGCTGGAAGGATTTAACAATGTAATGCTGCGCTATGAACAGTAGGAGGCATCACATGAAAAACTATTAGCAAAGCTACAGCAGCTGATGTAGAAGCTGCACCAGAGTTAGTGTTTATATTTGGGTATTTACTGTGAGCTTGTCACTTCTATCTTATCTACAGTCATCTTGTACTTCTATTAACTAATGTGTCTCTTGGATTCATTTGCTCCATTCACACGTTCATGTTACATCTTTACATTAAAGCTCAATTTGTGATTCAACAAAAGGCCTCACTGCACCACCAAAATGCCAGGCAGGAACCTGTCATCACTTCCGAAGTGACTGACAGGTCTTTTAAGAGATAAACTAACACTAGACAAAGTTTGATACATCGCTAAATAAAGCAGGAAAACAGGCCTACATGATCTATAATGGATCAGCTGACAAACACTTTTTGTTCTTTTAATTTATATATGTAGAGATACATGTCATTTATAAACTGCTGGCTTGGCCTTTATCATAATAATAATTTGAACCTTCTAGTCCGTGTAGTTTTGGTAACTTGCTAACTTTATTGCTATTTTCCTGTTGATTTAACAAAAGTGCAGGCGTCTATAAATAACAGCGATAATATTTTTACTGCATTAATAGAAAATGTATCAAATGATTAAAACAGGATAATTAAAACAATCTTCTCGCACTCACATGGACTTTCAAAAGGGCTTCAAAGATCAGAGGCTTGATCTCATTTGGTGAAATTTAACGATGTGAAAGTGTCTTGTTTTGGGGAGAGACGGGACACTGGTCAGAATTTTGCTTTACATTTCAATCTTTGCTCATAATAATGTCAATTCAAGAAATCCTGATAAATCAAAGAAAATGTTTTAATGTGGAGGGAAGGTACTGATCAGCAGAACTGAGGCTCCCTTTAGAGTTTGGTGCTGTTTTCATTAAAACAGTATTTCCTGGACCGAATGAGGCTTTCACAGCCCCGTTTTCCTCAAATGTTCAACATTTAAAGGATTTTCCCGGCTAAAGCAGAAGCATCTTACAGTGTAAACTCCCAGTTATTAATGTGTTTAATGGTTTATTACATCCATGTGAAGTGATTACTGTAGCAGCTGTAACAGAGACTGAGTGGAGGCCTCCGGGTGCAGAGAAAGACGCTGCATGCTGAGTGCACTGCAGCCAGAGGGAAGCCTGCAGCGCTCAGTCCACCCACTGGTTCTTAATGGATGGATGTGTGCAACTACACGGGGAGGGGAAGGTTAGCCGCTCTAACCTTTTTATAGCCTTTACAGTATGAGGGGCAGAATAATAAAATATTGAAGCAACCATTTTACTCAGAGAAATATCCATCATCAGCAAAGAAATATTACATTTCATCAAAATAAAAAAGGAACAAACGCTGACACTATTCAGCATCCTATAATCACAACAACAGCTTTGAGGAGTAAAAGCATGGCTACGTTATGGCATTATTTAAAGAGCAACTTAACGCCACATCCACATTTTGGAGTTAGTAAATTATATGTACATTTACTTTAGTATAATATAAATTGATTCCGGTTTGTAGTGTTCATTACAACAGCAGTTATGTGCCTTTTCCCACGGAATAAAAAGAGTAATTCTGTACTCCAGTCTAGACGAGAGTATAACTGTTCACCGCTGCAAAGGGTCACAAGATGAATCTGTGGGGTTGTGAGATGATTAATGGGCCAGGAAAAAAGAAAAATAATGTTCTACTCAAATTCTTTTTTAAGAACGCTTCTCTGGTCTTTGTTTTTTTTTCTTGTCCTTGAGAAATACAAGATAGTTTTACCTCTTCGGGGAGGTGCAGAGGAGAAAGTCCGTCTTTAGTTAAACTGTTTGCAACTCAAAGATGAATGCAAACTGCGGCAAGAGGTCACAAGCAGACGCTGTCTCATTTTATAACACAAGTCTGGTCATATTCTCTCTCTCTCTCTCTCTCTCTCTCTCT
>LKNJ01007838.1:0-11233 GCA_002120245.1 Maccullochella peelii | reverse complement strand
AGAGATCTGATGTTTAAGAGTCCACATTTAATTCTCTTATTTTGTTGCACTGTTGTAGTGGTGGTTTTAATTTTTTTGGGTTTTTTATGTATAACTCCTCTTCTGTTTGCTTTTGATTTAAAGAATTTAAGTGGTCGGGGCAGACACCCTCTCTATGGAGTTTAGGGTGGGTAACTGTGGAAGCGCAGAGAAGCGNAATAAATCAATATGATAATCTGATATTAGATCGTTTACTAGTACAGCTTTAGATGACAGAGATCTGATGTTTAAGAGTCCACATTTAATTCTCCTATTTTGTTGTACTGTTGCAGTGGTGGTTTTAATTTGTATTAAGTTTTTATGTATAACTCCTCTTCTGTTTACTGTTGATTTAATGAATTTAAGTGGTCGGGGGGCAGACACCCTCTCTATGGAGTTTAGGGTGGGTAGCTGTTGAAGCACAGAGAAATGGAGAAAAAGGACTGCGACTGCCTCCTGGTCTCAACTCTGAGTAGTCATGGTGTACTGTGCTACTATTAGCTCGCTGAGTGAGAGTCTGTCGCAGCAGCTCTCAGTCATTCTTCATCTCAGTGGTACAGTAAAGTTATCTACCTGCACCTTTAGCAGACACACCATCAGTGTTTCAGAGCAGAGAATACTGCTTATTTTTTCACAATTTTGAAACCTAATTTTATATACTTTTTTTTCATTCAATCAATCAATTCAATTTAAATTTGGCTGGGTGGTTGATAACACATTTTCCCGTGGTCTGATAAACTCACAACATTGCTTATTATTATTGCTTTATACGGACTTTAAGTCACATCTGACAATGTGAAAGTTTTGATATCTAACTTATGATCTTAAAAGTTACTGTTGAACTCTCTACAGAGTAGCTGACTGAGCTAACGTTAAAAAACTGACTAACTCACAGAATTAAGATGAATTAGCCATAGCTGGCTGAAACTTTCACTTTGTACAGATTGTTGAGACATTGTTAAAGGTAGCCTGGGATTTTTCTTGTAAACAAAAACTGTGTTTGCATTCAGTGATTCCCATCAAAACCCATTCTGTGTATCCTTGAAGTCTAACAAACATGTTGAATGCAAATAAAACAAATTAAACTAATAAAACAGCAAAAGGGCAGTCAGTACAAACTTTGTCTTTCGTCCGGTTCTAAGGTTGGTGGAGCATGTTAGGCTAGACTCGAAGGTAGCATAGTTCACCGGATGGAGGGGCGTGTCAGTGTCTGTGTTTGATTGACAGCAGCTGGCAGGCTGACCTCTAGCAGGGGAATGAGAGACAAAGTAAACAAACTTGCACTGTAGCCTACATGTCATGGGCAGAGAGTGTGTTTTTAGTGGTATTGAAGAGTAATGATCACACCAGCATCTAAACGGACTGAAGTGTCATTTGCATATGTATACATGCTGTTTAATGTGCTGCAGCTGAGCAGCTAATTAGCTATCTTGCCTGCAAACTGACATTAGCAGTGCACTTTCCCCACAGTGAATGTTTATTTGGTGGCTCATTCAACAAGCTATGGTACAGGGCAAGACGTGAGTTCATGTTTGCAAGTTAGATAACAAGGAGACTTTAGCACGAAAGCTAATGTGGTTGTTGTTCAAAGTTTGGCTCTTGTGTAGCAGGCTACTGTCTGGCTCAGTGTAGTCTCGCATAGCCAGACCTATCTCCACGCTTCGTTTTAGCACTGTGCCCACGCTAGAGTTGGAGAAAGGTCTGACTAAACACATTATCATTCTGGTATAGGGGAAAAAAACGCTCTGGCTTGTTTGTATTTCTTTAAACCAATCACAATCGCTCTGGGGCGCTGCTAAGTCCAGGATGCAGCAACGGTGCCCTTGCAAAATAGTGTGAACAGTAACATCCAGATAGTGAAGGGGAGGAGTATTCCGACTGAAATAGTTGGCAATGGCAGGCTTATACCCACAGCCTACTTCCTGTGAGTCAGTGTGACCACCTGCTCTGTTTATGGTAGAACGCTGACGTTACTGCTTCATGCAAAGTTTGATTTGCTGTATCAAAGCAAGGTCTCCATCTACATAGATAGAGAAGTAACTGTATTCCAACAAATTAATGCAAAAATAGAAACCAAAAAATATTAAATATAAATTTCTCCCTTTTTACAGAGCAGATATGTATGCTGTAGAAGACAAATTCATTTCAGTTAGACTTTAAAAACCCCTCATATGCTCGATTTCAAGTATAGAACTTATATGATCAATGATTTCCACCGAATGGTTATGATAATAATGTGTGTAAATTAGTTGGTATGTTTGTGGGATTCTGTGTCTATACACTATGTAATGTATGTACATGTGTTGATGGGTTCACGTGTGTTTTTACATTTCCTTTATGTGTGCACGTGTTCATGTGTTTGCCCATGTGATTTTGGATATGGGATCACGTGTGTGTGTGTGTGTGTGTGTGTGTTGGGTTAGTGGAAGCCATCAGATCTATTTTCAGCATCCGTGTTCATTGTTCCATATGGAGCCAATCAGAACTTGAATGCAGCACAGACAAAATACAGTGAATATGCATTGATAGAGTGAAGCTCTTTCCTGAAATTCTTGAAGAATGTACACACACACACACACAAACACACGGACACACACACACACACACACGCACAAACACACAGACACACACACACACGGACACACACACACAGGCACATAATTACAAATTCCTCATAACTCATAACTAAATCTCACTATCATTCTGTCACGCATCAACCCTCTTTGTCCTGTTCCACCCATCCACCCACCCGCGCGCGCGCACACACACACACACAAATGCACACACACCACAAAAGTGCTGTTGGCGAAGGTACTGGTGATGTTATTTGACAGAGTTCTGATCTGTGTCTGCCACACGCAAACGTTTGTGGTCCAAATTAAGTAATGTATAAAGCATGTGTACTTTACACAAAGCACAGCGAAGAACAAGGACCACAGTATTAAACATAGATTATATCACTTCATTGGCATTCTTGCACTGTAATATACTCTCCCACAGTAAAACTGTATGTGAGGCTGACCACAGATTCTGTTGGTCAGAAACTCAGAGGCATGTGACAATATCCCAAGGAACAAGGTTCCCAAGGTTTGGGACAAATGTTATTATGAAAATATGAATAATGAAATAACATTTCATAATAATGAGTTGAGTTTTAAAAATGTCTTCAGTTATTCCACAAATTGTTGGCTAATTTGTATATTTTACACAATTTATTCATATTATTGTTTATTTCAGGATGTGTGTGCTGGGCACATAATTTACATACTCAGTTCTTATTATTTTCTTTCATTGCCACAACTGGCACACAATGAAGAAGTTTATTTCCTGAGTTTCCACAAGAAGTTTTTATTATATGTCAAGTCGTTTTTATTTATATAGCCCAATATCACAAATCAGGGTACCCCCAGGGTTCTCCAAGTTAAATTTAAGCCTTTTTAAGACCTTTTTAATACCACTTAGAATTAAATTTAATGCCAACTTCACGGTTGTTATGAAGAATATAATGGAAAATCAGTATGGATTTTAAGCCCTAGAAAATAATTATTTACCAAATACAGTGGAAACCGCTTATAGTGATCACGGTTACAATGATCAACCACTTATATGGATCCAAAAGCTTGGGCCAGAATCAGTCCCATGCAAATGCTGTTTAAATTATTTGCTTATAGTAATCAGTTAATTAGTGCTTACAGTGGGTCTTTTCATACATGACATATGGAAAGAAAATTTTAATTACGGTAATTCATTTTTTTAAACTTTACTCCCATGATACTTTGCCTCATTTAATACATTTACAAATGTCAATTAGATGGTAATCTGCATGAGAAATAAATAGAAAAAAATTGGTTATAATAAATATCCGCTTATAGTCCAGGTCAAATTGATGTTCCTCTACATACTGAGCAAGTGTTAAAAGCTCCACTTCTGCCATGATGTTTCCTTCCCCGATTCAAACTAACCGTTCACACTGTGTATGGGTGTCTACTTTCTGTTGTCTGCGGTAAAAAGCTCCTGCAAAAGCAGGATTCATGTGTGCATGAATTGATTATGTAATGTGCAATGTGGGAAAAGCAAAAGCAATAACAAAAAGGCAAAAGCAAAAGAGGAATAGCAAAAGCAAATGGGGAAAAACAAAAGGAAAAATAATTATTTGTCTTTATATATCCACATTGATTTATTCTTTTATTTATTTCTCTTTATATTTCCACATTTATTGTCTTATTCTTTCCTAGGTTTATTATTTTTTATGGCACTCCTATGACTCCATAGGTTTCCACTGTACTTGAATTTAATAAAACATTTCATTATAATACTCACATTCATATTTAATACACAATACCACATGCAATGTGTTTCGCGCTTTTTATATGGTGAATTTGGAGTCCAAAGCTGGAAGTCCCATCGTCCCCAGCTTGAAAGATTTTCAGCACAAACAGCTTTGCGCCTCACGGTCATTGCCTGGAATAGGCTTAACCCACTTGTATTTTGGATTCTGCTGCCACTTGGGGTTAAACGCCTATTCTGAGGCGATGAGCTAACATTAGCTTGTTAGTAGCAAGGTGCGAGACATTTTGTTTTCTCTCTGACAACTGACTGATTCACACCAGAGCTCGTGCACACTCCAGGGAAAAGAGTGTAAAGCAATACACTGACGTAAACAGTATCTGTACCGTTGTCCAAGTCACACCAAAGTAAAAGTAATTTGTAATGTTACACACACATAAAACATTTCATAAATTTGACAGTTGTTTATGGTATTACGGTATTAATTTAATCCTACGAAAGGACAAGAATAAGACCTTTGTAAATGAAATTCGATACTTTTAAGGCCTCGCTTATTTTGAGAATATTAAATTCAATGCTTTTCAGGTCTCGCTATACAGATCGGACCTTAGCCACTTGACCTCCTCTCCACGAGGAACCTGAAGAGGAGAAGTCAAGCATACCATACACACAGATAAGAGAAAGGAACAGACACATAGCGAAAGAGAGAGAGACAAGAGGAGAGGCTGAATCACCTGGAGGACGAAGATCCAGATCCAAAACATCTGGAATGAAGCACTGACAGCCAGGGGAGAGAGAGAGGTCCATGTAAGGCCAATGGAAGAGAGAAGCCTGAATGAAAAGAAAGGACAAGGAGGAGAAACTAGAGAGAGAGAGTGAAAGAGTGAAGTGGCAGTGAATGCACTAAAAGAAAAAGCTTGAAGAGCTCAAAATGCAATTAAGATAACATTTTATAATTTCCAAAATCCAATTCATCTTTATTATATTTGATGTAGTGATTTATGGTAGTGTATGGAGTCCACTCAGTCATCATAGCTATACCTGTTGGGAGTGATTGGAGGAGAGGGGTGACTGTAAGCGTAATGTCTTACATTTCAAAATAACAGTTCATCATCATCAGTTTACATCACACAATGAACGAATTCATCTGTGCCGCAGGTCCCTACAACATGATACAGTCACATGACATGGTCATGTGAGCCAAGTCTTTAGTGTGACATAGCAGTGGCATATTTTGCACACACACACACACACACACACACACACACACACACACACATACATACACATATATATATATACGGTTGAGTTGTTGCAGGAAGATTATAGTAGGGCTGACTCAGGTGAGCCCTGAGCCACCTCTTAGTTATGCAGCTATAGGTCTAGACTGCCGGGAGACTTCCTATGATGCACTGAGCTCCTCTCTTCTCCTCTCCCTCTCCATCTGTACGCACTCTTATCCCATTGATGCTTGTTACTAACGACTGCTTCCCTTTCTCCCCTCTCTCTCTCTCCTTCTGTTGCTTTCTGCGAGTGTTTCTGCCTCCGGAGCTATGGAGTCTGAATCTGTGGTTGCGGAGCTGCGGAGTCTGGATCTGTGGTTGCAGAGCTGCGGAGTCTGGATCAATGGTTGTGGAGCCGCGGAGTCTGGGTCAGTAATCGCAGAGCTGCGGAGTCTGGATCTGTGTACATTCTAGCCATAGCAGCACCACCCACCCAGCCAGCTTCGTCAGTTTTTTACCCTTCTCAGTCTCTCCCCTGCATTACGCCAGCAGATTTAGCCCAGCTCCTTCAGCCAACCATTGCCGACACTAGCCAGCCCAGGGAAATGCAAACTAACCTTGGTTCAGTGTCGGCTCTGTTAGCCATTACCTTCAAGGTCAAAGGACTTAAGAATTTTCCCATTGTATTTCCCTTTACTGTGACATTATCTGTTCAGCCTTTCCCGCACGGAGATCTGAGCTAGATTATCTCTCTATCATACTAAACATGGCCTTACATTTTGGAGGGACAGGTGCCCCTTTCCCACCCTGCCACAGCATGCACAGCCAGTGCTCCACCACCTCACTCACATACCTCTTCCTCACATAACGCTGCAGTTTTTAACCGTTTATCACCCACCACTCCCCCCACCTCCGATCATCCCTAGGCCTATGGACATCGGGTTAATGTTATTGTTAATGTCCGTTCGGCATGGGGTTAATGTCCCCATGCCAAAGGGAGTTGACAAACAGGGAAGGCCAGTCCTCTACCAGGGATGCAGGGTAGTCTGCAACAACTTCAACCACTTGGCTGCGCACTTTCTAACTGGTGCCTCCTGCACATCTGCTGCAGAGGTGCTCGAACCAAGAGTACCTGCCCCCACAATCCCACCACATCTGCAGACTGACTAGCACATCACCTTGGCACACCCATTAGGGTAAATATCCTTGCCACTGCTCTACACAACCATCCATATTGACAGTTCTTTCACTTTCTCATCAGTGGCTTCACACATGGTTTCCATCCAGGAAAAGAAGTACTTCCCGACACTTCCCACAAATGTCACAAATATTTTTCTGTGAACCTTACCTTCGGCTGCAGAAGAAGCCCTAAGATCTTCGACTCTCTTTCAGAAGCCCTGTGCTGCATCCTAACTAACAACTACAGACTCCCTTACATACTCCATCTTCTCAACGATTTTCTTGTCGTCAGTCCATTATCCTTACCTCCTCACCTTGGGCTTACTACTCACAAAAGCTTTCTCAGAACGTGGCATCCCCCTTTCTGAAGAGAAAACCTCAGGGCCTAGCACCTCCATCGAGTTCTTAGGCATCATCCTGTACTTTATTTCCTTCCAGGCATCTTCCCTCAGAGAAAATACAGCGCATCACTCTGCTTCTGTCAAACTATCTCCTGGCAGAAAGATGCACAAAATGCCAGCTACTAGCTCTCCTTGGCAACCTAATTATTCCATTTGCATAATCCCTCAAGCAAAAGTCTTCCTGTCCAACCTTTTCACTAAAGCCGCAGCCATACCCTCTTTCCACAATATAGTTCTGGACAATGCATCCAAAATGGAATGCAACTGTGGCAATATTTCCAGTCTTCTTGGAATTGCATTTCCTTCTTCCACGATGACTTCATCACTCAACCTGAGAAAATTCAACTTTACACGGACACAGCTCATTCCATAGGTTTCAGTGGAAGGAGCATGGACACCCTCCTTTGTCCGCAGCATCACTGATTCATTGTCTTGTTTCAGAAATTCAGGCCCCAGAATCAGATTTTCATCCCATACCAGTCCCATCGTCCACAACATTCAATTTTCACAGCTGGGAAACCTCTCTAATGTTTCACAAGAAGCTATCCTCAACAGCCTCGCCCCAAGCACTCAGGCTACATATCCCCCATGGCTAAGCTTACCCTAGAATCCATGTTCTACATTTTCCGACTCAACTCCTATCTCAGCTCATATCAGCCACTGACCAAATATATCAGCGCCAGGTATGCCGCCAAGTCATCACTGCAACACCTACTTTTTCTCACCGAAACAGGAAAAATGGCCACTCAATTCTGATTCCAGAAGCATTTACACAAAGTCCTCTGCATTTCAGGTATATCTTCAGAACACAAGCCATTCCTTATGCATTGGCACAGCCAAATCCACAGCAACCAGACTGGGCATCTCAGATCAAACCAAGGTTCTCGGCCACACAGCATATCGCTCCTACACCCGCAACAGTTTTAATAATCTCCATCAAGCCCTCACTCAACTCAGCTCAGTTTAATCTGACTCTTTTGGGGGCCTGTAATTAGCTCGGGTAGATACATGCCTGAGATGGAACCTCCACACTGAGTCTCCCTCCGTGCGGTCTTTAGTACGTCCTCCCAGACCAGCCTAACAGATGACATCCTTCTTCCACCGTCACCCCTCCCCTTTACATTCAGTCATCTGTCCTCAACATCCAACACCTCCTGAATTTCCATTAAACCTTTAAATGGCATATTGTTGAAATGAAGTTAGTTAACTTACGTGAAATAAGGTTGGTTAGTAATGCGTTAACTTTTGCAGCTCTAATTAAATTGCACTTTTGCATTGAAAATCTGTGTTTGTCAGTCAGTAATTTGTATGTTTTGTTATTATGTAAACTTTAACATAATATTACAGTTTATCCAACTTTAAACCACATTCTTTAGAGAAAACCTTGGACAGACCATAGAGATTGCATCAGTAACTTTCATTAATTGCTTTTATATTAACCTACATATGCATGAAACATTATGTTAAAGGAAAAACTCCACCTAAAAGAATAGGTTCACAATTGTTTAAGTCAGTCTTAAAACAATAGTCAAGTGCCCATATGAACATTAAAACAGGTTTTTGCTTGCAATAATCATTGCTCCTGTTCATACTAGCCATTAAGAGACCCACTCTTAAAAGAGCACTCCACCGATTTTGCATTGCACTCCTATAACATTGTCAGATTCACAATGAACAGTTTTTTTAAAAAGTATGAAAATTGATGCAGATGAAAAAGCATTATGCATTCTTCCTTGTCAAAACCTGGCGCCTACATTACAAAACAACTTGATACCAACACTTTGGTTGGAGATTCGGTTGTGTTATGCTAGTAGAGGCTAATGCCTCTAGGCTCAAGCAGAGATGAGGACCGGGCTACAGAGCTTAGGTAACCCAAAGATTTTTTTTGCTTTTCAAACTTGTAGTCTTTAGCCCCGACCAACACTGACTCCACAGTCCTATTTTTCTGTGCAAAGAATTAAAGCCAAGGGATCACCAAAGTTGTTACAATTCTGAGGGGGGACATGAATGTCTGTACCAGATTTCACGGCAAGTCATCCAATAGTTGTTGAGATATTTCACTCAAAACCACAAATGTGAACCTCATGGTGTCGCTAGAGGAAAGGTCAGGTGATCATCAAAGTAATTTGGTTACATAGTGTCTAAACCATGAATGTACAAAATTTTGTTCCAATCCATCGATTAGATGTTAAGATATTACACTGTATAAATGAAACTTTGACCTGCTGGTGGCGCTAGATGAAAAGATACAGTGGCCCTGAAGGTTAAAACACAACATTTCACAAAACACAACAACATTTCACAAAACACAAGGACATTTCAGAAAACACAAGGACATTACAGAAAACACAACGACATTACACAAAACACAATGACATTTCAGATTATAGAAAGGGAGGGACAGCTCTTCTTGTTTGTGATTGGACCGAACCCAAGTCAATTCAGAGTTTATTCAATGCGGTGCTAGATTGGATCAACCGGAGAAACTGTTTAAGAACGTTGCAGGGAAAGGTTACAGTGGTGTGATCTGACCTGTCTCTGCTCGACTTAAGCCGGCTGATGGCGCTGCCATCAACCATTTGTGTGCAATTTACAAACTTATTTATATTGACTGTACCAAGGCTGATATACACAATACAATGTTGCCGATGGTGAACAAAATAACATTTCCATTGGTGGTTGTTGTTTTTTAAAACTTATATAACCGAACTAACCTCTTCATGCTGTACAAAATCACCTAGATGAACAAAAAGCTGTTTTTGCCGAAGAGGTAGGAAATTTGCTTTCATTTGATTGGAGTTTCACAATTTCAAGTGTTGCATCTTGGACTACTGGCTCAGAACCTCTTACTGTGGAACATAACTGTAGGGTTAACACAATCTACATATCTGATGTCCTACAGACAGAATCATCTGATTACTTTCTTTTTACTTTTTTACTTTTACAACCAAGCTAATATTTAGGCCGATTTAAAGCCATCTAGCCTCTGGGTGGGACTGTCCCACTGCTCAACATAAATCTACTAGTACTTCATCATGTCATCTATATACTTGGAATACATTATGGTTTTCCAAAATGCATTCTTCTTAACTCTAATGGGTGACTGGGCTGAAACAATTTTCCAAGACCAGAATCTGATCTGATTCTGTTTCATTATATTACAGTTTTCCACAATTGTTTACACACGTTTTCTGAATCTTTGGCTCATTTTCTCAAAACTCTAAACACAAAACCACAAACACAAAACGCTACAAATCTCTAGCACAAGCAAACACTGCATTCAAAACTGTTTAATCTCTTTCCAAAATGGTTGTTTGCATCAAAATGATACACACATGCATCATATGAATAGATCTTTCTACCAACCAACAACACACTGATGTACTCAACACAAAACACTACTATGAATATCAGGAGGTTTATACCTTTTGCAGTTTCAGTGTTGCACTGTAGCCGGTTGTAAAACTTTGTTACAGTAATGTATATCTACCCAAATATATATATATATATAAATAAACACAGAAATGTAATACAGTAACAAAATCCNCCCAAAATGCTGTATTTGGAACACTTGTGTTTTGTATGTAACACTTTACAACAGGAGAAGACCAGGAAAGTGAGATAAAGGGTTGTCTGTAAAAAAAAATAAAGTGTCTAATTTTTTCAAAACTCTAAACACAAAGACAAAAACAAATGCAAAATGTAAGAAAAACTAAATTAGGCTGCATCCTGCCTCCTATTTTGGTCTGGCAACAGCACCTCATCTACGTCACAAGCCATGTTCTCCCTGGCTAAACAGCGGGGAAAGAATCTTCTGGAATGATAGATCCAGCTGCCGAAAGCCCCCACATCAACTTCACCACATGCATCCTCCATTGCCTGGAGAAGAGACATGCGTGCAAGGGGATGGCGGTCATAGCGGTCATACACCTTCCATTGCCATGCCGAAAAACACTCTTCAGTTGGGTTTAGGAATGGGGAATATGATGGAAGGTATAGAACAATAAATTGTGGGTGGTCGATGAACCAGTTGTGGACCAGAGCACTCCGGTGGAAAGTCAAGTTGTCCCAGATGACAACATACCTGGGCGGCTCTGGTCCACCCCTCTGCTCAGCTGGAATGAG
>LKNJ01007837.1:14774-33890 GCA_002120245.1 Maccullochella peelii | reverse complement strand
CTTAAATAAAGAATACTCACTCTTTTCATTCACGCACAGATCACTTGTAATGAAAGTTATTGCACTGCACAGCCTCAGTCCATCACTCGACTAACCCACTGAAGCCCACTGCTTTTGACGTCAGTTACAATATACCAGCACGTAGATTGGCTCACCTGATAGAACAATCAGCACTGAATAAACAGATACCTAACAGTACATTAGACATAAAAGCGCCATAAAATCAATGGTACTTAATAACACTAACATATAACTTTGGGGCCTTCTTTACAGCATGTGATATGGTTAAAAGACTAATTTGGTATGTATTATTCAGCTTGTGTTTTGATATTTTTGCTTCACGTGATGATCTCAAAGTTGAAAAATACATATTTCATTTGACTACGGTGGTTACCACGTTGCTATATTTTGTATTCTGCATCCTAACAGAAAGCAGTACTGCAGTAAAGTCAAATGTCTTATATAGGGTTAGCCTATAATATAATGCAAGTAACTAATGAGTGAATTTAAATCAAATTTAATATGATCAGATCAACAGTGCACATATCCGTTCTTCAGTCCGCACGTGATTTGAGGACACAGCTGATTGAGATGACACATTCACCTACAGTAGGAAATCTCATCTCTCAAATCATGGACCTTTAAACCATACAGAAGAGAAGCACATGTATGCATATATGTGTGTCAATGTATTTCTGCTCTTACAGTTCAGCTTCCAATTCTGGAATTAATTTCACATTTCTGCATTTTCAGCAAAGCTTTGCAATTCATTCTTCTTCTCTATGTTTTTACACACACAGCTGATGNCTATGAGCACCCACAAAGCTGCTGCCTGTGCTGGGTTCACTTATTCAGTGGTTGTAATTACTATTTAGCAGCTCTCTATTCAAAAACATAATGTGGCTGAAATATTCACCATGTTGTTATATTTGCCATACATATATTATTTTGATATTGGGGTGAGGGTATTTAGCCTGGATTCATAAGACTTTCTGTATGCTCTATTTGTTAACTGATAACCTTACATCAAAGCTGAGGTTAGTTTGTCAACCTATCTGCAGTAAAAGTTGTGTTAAAGTTGTGGCAGCTGAGGTTTCTTGGATAACTGAGGATTCTGTGTTAAAATCAGAATAACACAGTATTTTTGATAAAAACATGTATTATCGGGACCATCTGACAGTCAGCCAATCAAAAGCTGTGTGTGTGAATTATTCATGAGGTGGTGCATTACCACAGAACCAGCTACAGGGGCGCTGTGTTGATACACAGCTTTTACACAATTTCTGGTAAATGTGAACTAGAGGCACTTTTGGAGAAATTTGGGATTTGAGCTCTCTACACCTATAGCAACACTTCTACATTGTTCAAATTAGCAGGACACTGACCCTGTCCCTGTTTTGTTACCTTTGGACAGAGTCAGGCTAGCTTTCCCGTTTCCAATCTTTATGCTAAGCTAAGCTAACAATCTGCTAGCTCCAGCTTCACATTTCTCGTACAGACATGAGTGATATCGATCTTCTCATCTAACCCTCGGCAAGAAAGCAAATACACATATTACCCAGAATGTCAAACTATTCCTTTAACTTGTTTTTGCTCATAAGACAGGAGTCATCTCACCTAAAACCATGCAGTGAATCATATAATTAGAGCTGATTTAATAATTATTGGAGAACAGCAGAAACAAGGTTTAAGAAAAAAAGGGAATCTTTTATTTTTTTTTATTTTGATATCCTGTACAAGGGCCTTATATCACAGCTGGTCGGGGAGTATTTACACTGATGAAGGCTTTCCCCTTAATTCCTAAAATGTCTTTTGCATGGATCTTAAATGCAAGGGGAAATAAATAAGCGTTTTTCCAACATGACCTTGTCATTTCCACTTTTGTGTCGCTCCCAGATGGAAACACAAGTTGAAGTTGCAGCAAGTTCTCCCGAGTGCACAATCAGTAAACCAGGTGACTCCCACCACCATCTGGAGGAGCTTGACAGTTCAACCTACTTAATTTTTCAGTCTGACAAGCTGCTTCTGGTCCCACTCAGATGGTTCAGGTTGTCACTTCTTCTCTATGAGGTGTGGCTCGGAGAGCTTTTGGACGTGCAGCTCCTCCACCAGCTTGTCCACGCAGGCCTTAAACAGAGGCTCCGGCTCCTGAGAGACAAGAACAGAGTCAGAACCCATGAGACAAACTAATCACAGACTGTACATGGGGTCTTCCAGGGGTCTGTGATTTGGCTATTGGTGAAATCTCTATATTTGAATTAATTTGTAATGAATGTCTTTCTCATCGAAAATAGAAGATATTTGTACTCTGTGTTTGCTATTTATAAGTTCCTTATAAATCTTGGGGCATGCAATTGAGGAGCATTAGCTCTTCCACTTTGTTTCTAGCTGTCAGGAGGTAAAACGGCGAATGAGGTGAGCGTCAGGCAGTCGTGTTTGAGGATTTTGTTACCTTGTGTTCCAGCTGCCTCTGTTTCTCCACGGCCTCCTCCAGGCTCAGACCCAACCAGTCTGCCTCCTCCTCTGGGATCTCAAACTGCTGCTCAGACAGAAGGAAGCAGAAAGAGAGACATATAATTTGTTTTTTTATCACGACTCCTTCTTTTGTACAGTAGCTGGTAAAACATCAGGGTTAGTTTTAACTGTGCCAGAAATCACTTAATTCCCAAAACATTTAGGATCACTCAGTAAACACATCCTACCTACCTTGTATTTGTTGTAGACCTTCTCTCTCTTGACAGGGTCGTTGGGGTAAAGCTCTGTGTTTTTGCGTGCCAGGCGAAGCAACATAGCCCTCTTCAGGTCCATCCCCAGCTTGGAGTTCAGGTCTTCCTTTGGTGTCTGATAGGAGTTCGATGATTACAGTCATATAAAAAGCCCTTTGGAAAAAGTATTTTTGTCACACAGAGGTAGCATTCTCTTACTTTAAGAATATAAAAGTCGAATCCGTAGGCAGCATCGATGAGGTCCAGAGTGCGCGCTGTGACTGTGATGGTGAACTTGTGGTCGAGTATCTCGCTGTACAACTCTCTCTTGAACAGCTGCGGTTTCCAGACCTTCCTCAGACGAGTCGTCATCTGCGGAAAGAGACAGAAATCATTAAAAACATGAGACAGATAAACTTAAGTATGATGTTGAGAGCCACATGTGTCAAAATAACTTCGTTTTGTGGTCTATTTTAAGTACAGAAGATGTTGGAAAAATCTAATTGTCTTCTGAGCTTTAGTGCCGCCCTACCATGCCTAAATAACACATTGTGGAGTTCAAGGAAAAAGATCAATTACAACATAATATGATATTTTGCTTGGCAATATTGTATGAACATGTGGATGTCAATAAGCATGTCTTCCCATAAATATTTTAAATATGCAATGAACTTTCTCAAAAACACACTTTTGGTCTACAAACTTACTACAACTTTTTAACGTACTTCACTGATTTCTATGACAGTGCTGTTGAGCGTCCATTCGACCATCTCATTTACTCCAATAAAAAAGATAGAAAAGTGTGATGAACAGAGTGAAAACTCAATATACCTTGTAATATAATTTTATGGATAAATTCTTAATGGATAAAATATTTTGAGAAGGTTTAGAGATAGCGTTTGCACTCAAAATATGTTTAAACTTGCAATATATCAAATAACTCAAAAAACAAACACAATATCATATTATAGCTTAAGTACTGTAATAATATAATATTGTAGGACCTGTGATTCACACTTACAAAGAAGATGGCATTAAACAGTCACTTATTTGACTGCAAACATAACCCACAACCGTTTGATTTGAATTCCCACCAAGACCAAACTAGATTTTTAAGATGGTTCTGCTTTATTGAAGAGTTTTTACGGTGAAGAGGAGGAAGTTGCCAGCGAGTGGAGGATGACATGCAAATAAGGCCCAAGCTGGATACAAATCTACAGCAGCCAAAAGCATTATGGTATAATCACGTCTATCATAATCTAAAAAGGGGGAAATCATCTTCCTGGAGACTCACTTTGTCATCTTTGGCGTATCTAAAGCCTGATATCCAGCCCTCTCCTCCCCAGAGGCCGTCCTGGGAGTGTGGAGGGTAGTAGATGGGAATCGGGACATCCTGCACCCGTTCTTTCTGCCCCGTCGTTGGGTTGGCTCGGTACTGGACTCCCAGAGGCTTCCAATGGACAGGGGTGGGTTCTTTCTGCTCGAGGGACTTGAGGTAGTGTTTAGGGAGACGAGCGTAGATGCCCTGCTTCAGTTTTAGGGCATCCCAGAGTTTGGGAGCGTATTTATGAAGAGGCATCACAGACTGTGTGTTAAAGTCAAATCTGGGAGACAGAATAAGGAACATGTCAGGATGAAACAAACAACGACAAAACTCAGCTCTGAACCAAGTTAAAACATCTTTGTATTAATTTAAACATTTTCTTATACTAATACTGAAAATACTTAAAACTAGATTTTAACACAGGGCATCAACACTGGATAAAAATGCAGGAGCAACCTTTTTCAGTTTTTTATTTAGTGGTGTATAATTACTAAACAAATCTGTAATTAATCAAATTTACAAAGTAATTGCCACACACATTACCTGTGGCATTTGGGGCCCTTGATGGTCTGGGGCCCCGGGCAGTTGCCCCCTGTGTCCAGTTGGTATGTAAGCCTTATGATTAATTTTCTGTCAACATACTAATTGTTTCAGCATTAACACATTATAAAAATCCCTCTGGACAAACAAATAAACAATTGATGAATTAATCGTGTAATTGCAGCCATACTGCATTTGTAATTTGATGAGGACAATTAAAACCAGCTGAAAGATTCACTGCCAGTGAAGATAGATTAGGAGTTTCTGACCGCTGCTTGGTGCAGACTGTCTTTTTTTAATTAAGAGATATTAATTTCCAGAAACTCACAAACACAAGTGAATAACTTTCATAACGCTAACGTGACGCTAACTGGCACAGGCCAACAACACAGTTACACGTCGGTTTATTTGATTAAACATGGCCTCTACGAATCTAATATACCGTTGGGAATACGTTTAGAGGATCGTCTTACCAGTCAATAAGAAAACAGTGATCCCCACCAAATACAGGATGAGTTTTAAATCCACGTTAGCCCAAAATCAAGCAGGCAAGGACATCATGCACCCTCCGGGGAACAGGCTGATTTCCGCGGTGGCCGGCCCGCCTACAGCAACGAGGAATATGATTGGATGGCAGGACAGGAAATTCTCGCAGCTGATTGGTTTTCACAGGCTGTCAATCCATTTTTTTCTTTTCACGGGCAAAGCGGATGTATGTCACAATAAATCCTCCTTAGTAATCACACTGGTTATAGATTGAACAGTGTTTACAGTATTATCATGTTTTAATTTTTTCGTTATAATTTTTTTTTTTTTTAAATTTTTGTCATTCATTTTATGTATTTTTAGCAAAACAAAATAATACACCTATTTAAATTCTCTTACAGAAAAATAACCATATTACACATACATTTACTCTTCTTTTCTCTTTTTGCGAAAAACATGTTTGTGATGTGTTGTTCAAAATAACATAATTTTAACAATAAAATATATGAAGATATAAGAAGAAGAAAATGTGACATTATTGAGTACTTTTTCTTTTAATAATTAAGACTTTTATTTTGAAGTGCAAGGACAAAGCTTGACAGGAAGTAGGCTCGTTACGTAATCAGGAGAGTTTAACGGTTGAAAAAAGTGAAAATATAACACGACAGTTTCGGTGTTAAGTGTTTAAAATGTTCTGTGTTTAAGTTAAATTGATCGAGTTCAGCTATGACTGAAACGTATTCACAAGTTTCGATTGCAGCGTCATCCAATATATCGATTACATATCGAACGAGACACTAAAATTACCTTGTAAGCAGTTTCAGGTGAGGTAGCGGAGCGGCCATATCGCCCGAAGGGTGGAATTGAACCACTCTGCCGCTAAGCAGCTACAGGTTTGAAGCCTGCACCCCGGACCACCGAGGCTCATCCGGGCACTTTCTGAAATGTCAGTCAGATGTATAAATACCTCATACCAGCGAGACCTGTCTTACTCATGGTGTCATTACAATGCCTGTCGGTACTTTGCATTTATCTCAAAGAGAGCTTGTGTACGCAAAGTGCAAACACATACTCGATGCCCTAAAGCATATGTATGTCAAATGAACACAATAAAGGGAAGTAAAATCTGTTCTGTGCTGTATTATGCAAAGCAGACGCATTGTGATTGGCTGTCTGAAAATAAAAAGGTGGAGCCACACGCGTCATCACAGGTAGCCTAAGATATGTTCGGGATTACAATTAAACACAAATAGAAATCCATTTTGTTATGTCATAGCAGGAAAGGCACATATTCAACTGATGATATAGCCTATTTATAATGACTGCATGCCAGTTATTGTGCATGCTGAGACATCACTATTGTTTGTTAGTTACTCCTGTGCCTTTCCTGCAATGACAGATCTAAATGTCTGCCATGAAAAAGCCCTCTGTGTGATTTAATTTATTCTCACAGCCTCACATTTTTGCTCCTGCAACAACTATATTTTATGCTGCTATCTGCAGACACAAGACACTTTACCGACTGCCCATATCCTATCCTTAAGGTGTAATCTTTGTGAAAGTGCAAATTGTTTATATAATTTATTTCAACTTCCTTATTTCTTCATTTTATTTGTGACTATTTTGTCTCAATCTATGTTGTAGTTTCTATTTATGTTTGGCAGATATAGTGGGGGAAGTAGTATTGAAACCATTTACTTAAGTAAAAGTATAGAAGTATTTGCAACGTGCTTAAAGTATCAAAAGTAAAAGTAAAAGTCTTGTGCAGAATGGTCCCTTTCAGTGTTTTATTATCATTTACTATTACTGAATCATTATAGATGCAATAACATGTTAGCAGTATGTTAATATAACTGTTAACTACTTTATATACTATTGGGTTGTTAAATTTATAACAGAAAGTCATGTTTTATAAAATATGTGTTAAAGAAATATGTTTTGTATGACAAATCTTAGTCTGCACAGTAACTAGTATCTATAACTGTCAAATAAATGTATTAAATGTATCAAATAAATACAAGTATTGACAGTAAAAGTACTTGGCCCCTGTCAATGTTATATTACTATATTATTGGATCATTATTATTGATGTATTATATGTAAGTGGTACTTGTTGTAGTTGGTCGAGGTGGAACTAATTTTAACGACTTCATACTTCATTCATACACTGTTGTGTAGTTTAATCTATAATAATGCATCATATATTATAAACTTTCTGTGACACATTTCGCTGCATGGGATCAATACATTTTTATTATTATGTTTAACTGAAAAGAGACACACTTTAGTATTATTATTTGTTTTATTTCAATACACACCTGGAAGAGAATACAGAGGTTCCAGGTACAAATGACGCACCACAAGAAAACATGTCTCCATTTTCACTGAATTTCACTTGATAATTGCATAAAAATCTTGCAGTGCTGTGTTAATGTCATAAAACTAACAGAACATTTACATATAATGTGCAGGCAGTGTTTTGAGAAAGATTACACTTTCAAATCTGTTCTTCATCCCCACCATCCACCATCTTTACCTTTACATCGGTACATGGATATCACATCTTTCATTTATCTTCCACCAGTGCAGTTCTTTGGTTAAAACTGTCAGAGGAAGGTGTTCTCGATGACCAGTGTCTGAAGCTCTTCCTTTGTTTCCCCAGCTGGAGGTGCCAGCATGCTCCTGGTCTCCTCTTCCAGGGGAGTGCAGCACATATTCCCATCGCAGGCCTTTCCACAGGCAAGGCTGCAGGCCAGGAGAGGAGGCAGGGAGGGGTCCTCTCTGTGGATGACAGGAGAGGCGTCACCACCCTCACTGCCTGCAGAGGACCCAGAGCAGGGAGCAAACTCTGGCTGAACGGTGCCGCAGCTCACTCCTACACTCTGCAGCACCTTAGTGACCCCTGATATCAGATCAGCACACCTGGATATATGGGAAATGATTCTGCATTAGTAAAATATACATTTTGTAATCTAGACAAAAACATATTTATGATAACAAGTACCATAGAATCTAAAAAACATATGTTTGTGATTATTTGCCTATATTTGTCAGCTATTTGTCAGAATATAGATATAGTAATGGATGATACTTTTTGCTGTGTCTCCTCCCAAGCATAAAATAAAACTTAATTAAACTATAAACCAGTCTAATTTTTCTAATCGATACTTACCACAAATAAACCCCATGAGCTTTAGCTAAAGTTAAGCCTCGCTGTTGCTATCTTTACCTACAGTTTAATACTGGAGCATTAATTCAGAACAGCTAACACCTGCGTCACAGGTGTGCGGTTACACTGTCCGGTTACTAAAAGTTAATCCACACCTTCCAGCCAATCAGAATGGAGAGTTCTCAGTGGCCGTGGTATAAACAGTTGCCACTAGTACAAAAGTCAAACTTCTCCTCTTCACCTGTGTGCTGGAAACCCAGCATGGCAGTGTACGTGGACAGAGGCCACCATGAATGATTCAGTTAACTGCCAGACGTGGAGGTCGTGCACAGCCTGCACCCCAGGGACACTCGCAATCCTCCGTCCAAGATCAGACACACAAATGTGTGGAGGTGTGGCCTGTAGCAGCAGCAGTCCATACCTGTGCACCTGGAGAGATTTACCAGTGAAACGATGGACACAGTCAGTACAGGTTTGGAGACAGCTGCAGCAAATGCAACATTTAAACTTAATGGCATGACTTAAACACACAGAGCCTGACCTGTGGCATAGCTGTGGCAATCAGCGTAATCACAGCCAGCAGGGAGAGACCAGGATCCAGGTAAACCAGGAGGCTACAGGCTCTAGAGCTGTGCAGGCCGATCAGCAGCATCACCAGGCTGTTGATCAGAGCCAGAACGGAGGTACAAAGACCCTGAATAACAGGGACGAACGACAGGAGACGGACTGGCCACTGGCTGCTTGGTACAGGGCTCTCAATGTGATGTGATGACTTTGAGACTGGGGAGGTATCAGATGCATTTTGACCATCTGAAGGGGGGGAAACAGTAAAACATGATTGTTTCAAGAACTTTTTTGTGATCAGAGCTACAGTACACCTACTTTTGGAACATAAGGAGATAAACAGATAGGGAATAAAACAAAAGGAAAGGAAATCATATCACATTTTCATTAATGTGTGACTGTTTTTTGGAAACAGGTTGAGTTAAGTCAATCATTTTCACACTGTGCTTTGATACACTAGAGCTGAATTGATATTAGTATCACAATATTAATAAGAATACATTTTTATATTGATATTTACATATTGCAATATGACAAATGTATTTGAAATCATGTGTTCCACATTTACTATATGCATTACAACTGACAGAAACTCTTCAAATATGTTAAAACAAACTTTCAACCTTAGGTACTTTTTAAAGTTTTTAATGACAATCATTGAACAAACGATAAACGATAGTTTTAAAGTAACATCCAGCCCTACTTTGACATCATCCTGTGACTTCACTTATTTCAAATGTGGACATTGACGTTCATGGTTCTTTTTTCACATCAAAATTTTTTCCATATTAAACAAACAATATTTGTTTCATGTAAAAATGTCATCTCACCTACAAAAACACACCTCACCCATAACAAACAGGCAATTTCATTTGGTCACATATGAAAACCAAATATTTAAAAAAACATATGTGCGTTTAATTCAAATGTTATTTTTTCATGTGACGTTTTTTCTAAGGGACACTAAGGTGAGACAGGTGACAGTCCAAGGAGCTAAACTCTCTTACCAAGATGCCCCATGCAGGTGTTGTCATTGGAAATCTCTGCGATGTCTTCTGAATGACTCAAATCTGCAACATGGCTCGCTACTTCACAGTCCCTGCTGTCCTGTGGAGCTGCTGCATGCAGGCGGACTTCTGGCTGTGGTTGTGGGGTTTGAGAGTCTGTGTCAGGGTCGCTGGAGGTTCCCGGGTTACAGAGGACAAGCGCCCCATTGTGGAGCGAGTCATCCACAGCAGATTGGACTCGGCTAACGTCATCCAGGACTAGTCCCGGCTCGGCCTGACCTTTGGTTTCCTCTTCAGCCAAGACTGTGGGAGTCGAACAGAGGAATGAAAAACAAACATGGACACTGTTTGATGTTCCTTACAGCTGAATATATACTTGGCAGCTACTTCAAAGTGAAATCTGTCAGAGCAATATCATCACCTGGACAGGCACACTAATTCTTATGTAGTAAAAGATTATCATTACATAAAGCCAGTATGAGTACATGCTTTCACACCGACTACTGTACTCTCAAGTACAGTAATGGGTTGGGACACAGCGAGGGGCTCTGCAGTAGTATTTAAAAACTGCTTCATGCATCATTGTGAGCTGCTACAAATTCCATATTCTCCAAAATGAATAAATTCCAGCCACCAGAATTGCAGCAGCAAGTACAGTGAAAAGTCTGTCACACATAACTATTAGATTGATCAGATTTGTCAACCAGCTGAAATGGGATGTCACGTGTCCAGATTCCAGTTGTAAAAATCACATGTTATAGGCTCAATGCATGTCTGTACGGTAAATATGAAGCTACAGCTAGCATCCTGTTAGCTTAGCTTAGCACCAAGACTGAAACAAGGGGAAATAGCTAACAAATTATTGTTTTTACACTTTGGTTTTTGTATGTCTGCAGAAGAAAGGCCCTAAATGGTATTAATTTCCCAGAAAGATATAACAGAAGGTTTTTTTGTACGTATCCGCTCAGGTGCTCTGTATACCAGGGGCCCTATACTGGCCCTTTCAGACAACAGCTCTCTTTTAACTCGTGTTTCAGATCTTTGGCTCTCAGATCTTTTCAGAGCAGGACCTCTGCCTGTTTCAAGGTCAGGGCTGGAAACTAAAGGTAATCATGCTTTTGCTGCTCCTCAAATGTGGAACTGCTAACTGAATGTTGTTCTTATTAATGACTTATAACTGATCTAAAGTTATAAACAATTTATTGGCCATTAATAGAGCTATTAGTTACAACTTATAAACCCTTTACCACCACATACTGTTATACTGTATGTTTGTGCATCAGCTCTCAAAGTGAACAAAGTAATCCGCAGGTAATGTTACCTTTGTGGTTCTCGTCAAGGTGAGATTTGGTCTCCGGCTGCCTGCCGGCCTCAGCCCTCTCATCCCACAGCTGATCCCAGTTCAGCCCGAGCAGCAGCATCTTATGGAGCAGGCTGATGGCTCCGAGCACCACAAGCAGCAGGGGGCGCTGTGCTGGGTGTGGCTCCAGGGAAAAGCTGATGATTTCAATTATGTAAGAGAGACACAGAGAGGCCAGGACGAGAGCGGAAATGAAAGTCCCCACAGCCTGAATCCTGCTGGTGGTGTAGGACAGGCCACAGTCGAGAGCTGGAGGAGAGATTTTTGGGGAGAAGAGTTGATGAGAGTTGATCAGTGAGGCTGCTTCATGGTGAGGCCGAGTCTGAGTGCCAAGTATAGGTTTGATGGATGACTCTGCAGGCAGGGTGGAAGGAAGTGCTGCTGAGGAGGAGGAAGCACGTGGGGGAGACGCAGGCGAGTCCAAAGAGGAGAGCAGAGGTTTTAATATGCTTGCAGTTTGAGGAGGAGGAAGAGCCATGCGCATGAGGATAAAGAGTGTGTGGAAACCATCCACCAGGGTGATGAGTGACTTGCACAGCTGACTGATGGTGACCTCGCACACCAGCAGCAGGATGGTCACTCCCAGCATGCACCAGTGTAGCACCCTCATACCTGCAACTAAGAGTATAAAGCGCACACTAGAATACTTCATACATGCAAACACACACACACACACACACACACACATACACACACACACCCCCTCACACACAATCACTTGTTCTTACATCCTCCACATTGCATGTTGTACGTCAAATTAAGTCAAGTTTTTATTTAAAAAAGGAAAACATGGATGTAAATATTCTCTCTCCTCTTGTTACTTTCTATTGCTAGAAACATTTTCTTAGATGTGCAGTGGTCAGTGTCGTCATGCAGATGGAAACAACAATTTTTGGATATGTATCGAAAAAATAAAATAAGATTAGAGTTTGACTGAGAACTCGGCCAGGCTGATGTACCGACCGATGTTAGTTTATTGCAGATATAAACAGAGATCACGCATAATTTCACAGTTCATAATTTCATAAGCTACGGAGTCTGGATCTGAGGTTGCGGAGCTACGGAGTCTGGATCTGAGGTTGCGGAGCTGCGGAGTTGTGATCTGTGGTCGCGGAGCCTGGATCTGTGATGCGGGCCATCCACTGCCCCCGTGCTGCTGCTCGGCAGCCGCTGCTGTTATTGTTGTTTTTGGATTTATTAATAGTATTACTACTACCACATAGCTATTACTTTTATTTGTATTGACATTACTACTATTTCCACTACTGCTGCTTTACATCTGTATGTAGAACTGAACTGCGCTGTGCAAGTGCATGTTCACTTTCCTCATGCTCTCTCTCTCTCTATCTCTCTCTCCCTTGCTCTCTCCCTCCCCTCTCTCTCAACCCAACTGGTCGAGGCAGATGACCGCCCACCCAGAGCCTGGTTCTGCTCGAGGTTTCTGCCTGTTAAAAGGGAGTTTTTCCTTGCCACTGTNGATAAAGCTTATAGTAGGGCTGACTCAGGTGAGCCCTGAGCCACCCCTTAGTTATGCTGCTATAAGCCTAGACTGCTGGGAGACTTCCTACGATGCACTGAGCTCCTCTCCCTCTCCATCTGTACGCACTCATATCCCATTAATGCTTGTTACTAACTTAACTGCTTCCCTTTCTCTCCTCTTTCTCTCTCTCCTTCTTTTGCTCTCTCTCCTCTTTCTCTCCTTGTGTTACTTTCTCCGAGTGTTTCTGCCTCCGGAGCTGCGGAGTCTGGATCTGTGGTTGCGGAGCTGCGGAGTCGTGATCTGTGGTTGTGGAGCTGCGGGGTCGTGATCTGTGGTTGCGGAACAGCGAGGTCTGGATCTGTGGTGCGGGCCACCTGCTGCCCACCCGTTGCTGCTTGGCAGCTGCTGCTGCTATTGTTGTTTTTGGACTTATTATAAGTATTACTACTACCATATTGCTATTACTATTATTTGTATTAACATTAATACCATTCCCGTTACTTTTACTTTACATCTGTATGTAGAACTGAATTGTACTGTGCTACTACATGTTCGCTTTCCTCATGCTTTCTCTCTCTCTCCCTCACAGTCTCCCTCTCCTCTCTCTCAACCCAACCGGTCGAGGCAGATGACTGCCCACCTAGAGCCTGGTTCTGCTCGTGGTTTCTACCTGTTAAAAGGGAGTTTTTCCTTGCCGCTGTCGCTTGTGCTTGCTCTTGGTGGGAATTGTTGGGTCTCTGTACACATAAGGAGTCGGTCTAGACCTGCCCTGAGATAACTTTGTTATGATATGGCACTATATAAATAAAACTGAATTGAATTGATGTACTTTTCTCTGCTTTCCTCATCCGTTGCCTTGCACGGGTACCCCAAAACTTCCTGCTTACCTTTCAGAAAGCTGTGGATGTACTCAACGAAAATGGAATCGCTCTGTTTGTCAAAGTGCAACACCTCTGATCTTTGCGACTCTATGCCCCACCTCCAGGGCCTTTCTAATATAGGGCCAAATTCGGCGGTGACCCAAACCCCCGTCAAAGCTCTGGCCTCATCGTCGTGTGTGCAAGGACCCTGCTGATTATTGATTTTGGCGCAGGTGCAGCAGAGGGTGAACACCTGTTTACCTCGAGATGTTTTGTAGGGCAAAATGGGGAAAAAGAGCGCACGGGGCGGGTACACCATGGCTCTGATTAGACCAAAGAAGTTTTGAGGCGCATCAAAGTCTTTGTAAATTATGGTAGGGTGACCTGGGGCTAAGGAAAACTGCAGTTGACAAACAGATACAGGGAAGTAACATTTTCACCCGTTTGTGCTTGCTCTTGGTGGGAATTGTTGGGTCTCTGTACACATAAGGAGTCGGTCTAGACCTGCTCTTTATGACAAAGTGCCCTGAGATAACGTTATGATATGACGCTATATAAATAAAACTGAATTGAGTTGAATTGTGCACCCCAACCTGACGGCGCTCGTCCTATCGCCGAAAAGAGTGTGGCGGGGGGAGAGAGGTTCAGGAGAATCGAAACCCTTGAGAAACTCTTTCAACCCGGGACGTGATTTTTCTCCGTCCATTCATGCTCTCTTATGATGACTGTGTGGATGTCGTAAACAGCCCTTAATGTCTGTAATTTCTCCTTGCTGGCCATGTGCAGCTCCTCAAAGGGAGAACCCGGGTTTCGTGAGGTTGATAACAAGATGGACAGCCGTGATAAAAGCATCCCAGAAACTCCCAAGTGTACTTTACACCCTCGATTTTGGCGTAGCTGTCTACATGATACCTACCAATCTGTTTTTCCCCCATGTTTAACGCGTGTTGGATAAAGATGTTTTCGCTGTGCGCTACCCACACTAACCATTGGATGGAGGCATTTGAGAAGGTTTTGCATTAGCGCCTGTAGTCGTCGGGCGAAGGTATCGCTAGGGTTTTAGGAGGCAGAAAATTGGTGAGAAACACTTTCATGCAGGCCGAGGCGATGTTGACGCAGCTAAGAGGGTCCTGCCCATTTCTCGAAGAAACTTGTTTCTAAATTTGGTACAGCCCATTAAGAGAATGTCGACATCACATTTACATAACGTTCGGCTTCCTTTTTAAAGTTTAAGGTTCCCTGGCTCGCTTCTCTGTACCAACGTTAAAACTCTTCCTGCTCATTGGGACTCATGCGCTCTACACTGTAATCTTGCGGCGGTGGGTAGGGCCCTGTGTAGTTCAAATGCTCCTCTGAGCTGAATCCGTGAGGGAAATACCCCTTGGTTTGATTACTGAAACCTAGCGCCTTAGACATGGCACTAAGACGCATGGCGAGGAAAGACAGGGAGTCTATGTATTTTATCTCATAATCAGGGTCGTGGAAACATGATGATTTTGTTTCCATGCATGATAAGAGAGGATTTTAAACCCGACTCTATCATACCATTGAGGATCAACTAGCTGTAAATTCCTTTAGCATTGTGCGCTATAAATATAACTCTCTGGTACTGAGGTCTCCTGAAATGCAGGAGAAAGGATTTGACGCAATCCAAACCATAAGCATCTCACTCTGAACCCTTTTTGTACACACCAGGTGCACGCCATGTTTTCCGACAAATGTTTCAAAATCATAGAAAACCAATTTCTCAGTGTGCTCTGTGGTTGCAGGGAGAGGTTGAATGTAGCACTGATGATCGCAAGCGGTTATGTCAGAGTCCGGAGGTAATTTCTCTTTGCAGATTCTACATTTTGGTGACGGACATGTTTGCTATCTTTAGTCATAGCGATGTAGTTTATTTTCATTTTTCCGCATTTCAGACAATTTTTATTTAACTCACAATCGCTAGCGTACCCTCCAGCCGACGGTCTTGCTACAGGCTTTTTGTGCCTAGACAGACAGGAAGGAGTGCGACACGTCCTGTTACAGTCGCGGCAGAAGACAGGACCCAACAGTTCACAGGTATAAGCCTGGTTGTTGCAGACGGAGCAATGACCACTGCATCGGTGTTAAACAGGATTGTTGTAGCCTTTGTAACAAAAATGACAGGCATGTCGGGTCCCTAGAAAACCTTCGAGATTTTTTATACCGTAGTAGTGGTTTTGGGATAGAAACAGGAATAGAGGCACGTCAGAAGTTTTGGGGAAGGACGGTGTCATCGTTAATGGTGATGGAAACGTGATTTTGCACGTTTTCACCAATCAACTCCAGCTGTATCACATCTTCGCGTCTGACCTCTGAGATTGCTCTATCGGCCAGATCCTGAAGGCTGTCCATGACGTTTGAATAAAATTAAGCGTAATTAGGTACACTTTCGGGAGCAGGGAAATTCAACAACTGTCTATTTTCAAAATTGTTGAAGCGGGGCCGCGATACCGTTCTGGATGGATTAGGATCTACCCGCTCATTTTCATTCATTGCTGAGGAAGAGGAGGAGGGACCCGGTCGGCTCAGTTTCCTGTCCTGAATTTCCTCTATGTTGCAGCGAGGGATCCGGTTCGTCTAAATTTGGAGGAGAAATAGCATCAGCATCGCTTTCAATCGGCTTTGAATGGGGGGAAGGGACTGATAACGTGCCAGTGCCGGAGGGGGGCTTATTTTATTTATTTACTTATTTATTTACCAGGGACAGTGCACATTAATCAACATTTCAGTTTACACTTCAATGTTAATGTGCCAGAGTTAGCTGGTAAGCTAATTTTTGTCTGTAGTCCCCTGGGCAGGTGGTTACACTATGGTGGCCTAGTGTTGTCAACACAGTTTAAGAATAAAAGTACAACACAATACAACAGTACAATAAGTACCACACAATACAACACAGAATTGTGCAGTATATTACAAAAAACATTGTGAAAACATTGTGGGGTTCGATAGAAGCTTTGGAGAGCATCTTTTATAGGGTGTTTTCAACATTATGGTCTCGAATGATTTCTGAAAAAGGATCAGCGTCGGAGGAATTTTCAACTAACAATTCTATCGGGAATTGCGGTGGAATTTGGTTCAATTGTTCTACAAGATCATAAAAAACCCCTAAATCTATCTCTTCATCCATGTTAAAATGTCACACCTTACTTTACAACAACTTCCCACATATCACTACAGTATTTTCTCACATATAGCTAAAATGGAGGAAGACAGGGTTTGTCCTACATTGATGATTTCTCTGATGAGAGCCAGTTGCTGTGCATCATAGGAGCGGGTTCTTTCACTTCTCCAACGTTGAGGGGGAGCATGTACCCTGAGATGCGATACCTGGTCTCTCCTCTGTTGTGTCTCTGTGGTGAGAGAGAATATCGAGTTAAACCTCTGTCTCTGTGTGTGTGTGTGTGTGTGTGTGTGTGTGTGAAGATACATACATGGCATAAGAAACATAAAATTGTGTTGCTGCAAATTTAAACTATGGTATATATAGCAGTAGCTGAACCTTCAACATATATAGCAGTAAAATGCAAAATACACAATAATACGGTAATATTAAAGGGTACCTGTCAAAATTTGAATCTGATAGACTCCGTTATCTGATTAGACGAGCCATGACTTCCGGGGGCGTGGCTTGTGACGTGGCGCAATCTGATTGGGACCTGTCAAAGTTTGACGAAAGGGTGACCCTATATTTCTCTTACATAGGCTAACCATGGCTCTGTAGCATCAGTTCTGGGCAATAGAAAAAAGTTTACCCTCTCCAAGAGGTGGAGACATTACCAACTCACTGCTCTGCAGAGAGGCAAATTGGATTCACAATCTTAACACACTGGAGTCCTTTGGCCTGAATGAAGAACTGAATTTGTTTTTTTGAATGTTTCCTCTAATTTGTTGCACTTGATGGATGCAGCACCTGTACTTTCTGTACTTTTATCTTTGTAACTTTAAGATGAGTCTGTGTTCGTTTGTTTCTGATATGCTGTTAATGCATGGGGTGTGGCACTTGGACATTGCCTATAGCAACTCCCACCCTTGGATTCATTATCCAATACATTTGAAATCCCGTTCAACCAATTATCCAATGACAATCGTACATCTGTTCTAGATTAACTATTTATATTGTTTGTCTCATGTCTTTGTCCATTTTGACTCTGATGAAGACACAGTAGTGCCTGTTTTCACTATTAAATGCCAGATTCACCTGTTGAACTCCATTGGATGTAATGACAGTGGGTTATTCCAAAGTACTCCAAACTGTAGGTCCACATGGCAGTGCGTAATTTACAGTAAAAATAAAAAGATAAATTACATACCTTCTTACAACAGGCAGGAGAGAAAATATCACTATTGACTATTTGTTCTATAGGCAAGGCAAGGCAGCTTTATTTATATAGCACATTTCAAACAGAGACAATTCAAAGTGCTTTACATGGGCAAAGAAAAACATTAGAAGAAATAAAATCAGATTAAGAAAAAATAAAATTAAAGATACATAAAATACATAAAATCAAATAAAATACAGTTACAGTGCAGCAAAAAGATGTAGTGGCCAATGCAACAAAGGAAATAAAATTGCATTAAAGAAATCAGTCATTAGACTCATGGGTTAATAATAGTGTCACGGTTTTGGTCCCTGGGTGCTCTTATTTTGAAGTTCGGTCTTGTGTCCCGCCTCCCGTCTCAGCCCTCAGTGTTTTCACCTGTGTTTGTACCACACCTGTGTCTCGTCCCCTCGTCAGTGCTTTCCCTATTTGTACCTGTCCTTTTCAGTTGGTTCTCGTCGGTTCATTGTTTACTGTTGGATGTTGAAGTGTTCCATGTTCTGTGTTACCCGCCTGCCAGCTACCTTGCGTGCTTCCCTGCCTGCCAGCTTCCCTGCCTGCCAGATTACCTGCCCGTCTGTTTGCCTGCCTGTCCACCTACCTGCCTGCCCAGCCTGCCTACCTGCCCTGTTTACCTCCCTGCCTTTCCCCAATAAAACCTCCCTCTGTTATACCTCCAACCGCTGTCTGCGCCTGGGTCCTTCCCTCTCCACCACTCACCATAACAGAATGAACCGACCACACCAGGACCCAGCAGACTTCGGCAGGTGGGACCAGCCTGCCTATGTCACCATCGACCTGGACTGGTACGACACGGATACGGACGAGGAGGAGGAACGGACGCCTGTCATTCCGCACTGGTCCCAGTATTATGTGGACCTCTGGGAAGACATTCCTGGGCACCTGCTTGGCCGTCTTCTCTGGAACACGAGGAGGAAGACGGAGATGCGGCCACCATTCTCGCCGGCGCCAGAGACGACGGCCTCCACGTCCAGTCCCGCTGCCGAGAGAACTGCAGTCTTCGCCTCCCGTGCCGCTGCCGACTCCGCAGCCCCAGGCTCCCGTGCCGCTGCCGACTCCGCAGCCCCAGGCTCCCGTGCCGCTGCCGACTCCGCAGCCCCAGGCTCCCGTGCCGCTGCCGACTCCGCAGCCCCAGGCTCCCGTGCCGCTGCCGACTCCGCAGCCCCAGGCTCCCGTGCCGCTGCCGACTCCGCAGCCCCAGGCTCCCGTGCCGCTGCCGACTCCGCAGCCCCAGGCTCCCGTGCCGCTGCCGACTCC
>LKNJ01007836.1:0-10951 GCA_002120245.1 Maccullochella peelii | reverse complement strand
ATATATAGATATATATAATATATATATATCTCTCAATAAACAGAAAATGTGTGATACCAATAAACTGCAAACACCAACTATGTGTAGGTGTCCTGCTTTGAATGGAGTATTCAGCCATTGCTTCAGTGCAGCAGTTTGTGTTTCATTCTTAACATTTCAATTCATTACTCCTCGTGGGCACAGACTACTCAAAAGACACCCGATTTCATTTGAGCAATTTGGTGATTTTATGACTATCAGGAGAGACCTTGAACTCTTTTCTTTTGCAGCCCTACTTACTGTTTTAGGCTCTTAATAATAGTTTATGTTCATATAAAAATCTACTGCAGCTTTAGCCGTCTTAAGGTCTGTATTTAAGAAAAACCTGTATGCACATGCAGTAGTGCTTCTGCGTTTGTTACACACCTGTATGATATAGTAGGAGACAGGCTCAGGGTTACCGGAATCCCAGGTGAGTGTAATGCTTGTTGCGGTTCTCTCCGTCACCACAGGGGTACCAGGAGCCTTTGGCAGAGCTGTGAGTGTGTGAGTGTGTGTGTGTGTGTGTGTGTGAGTGTGTGTGTGTGAGTGTGTGAGAGTGTGTGAGAGTGTGTGAGAGTGTGTGAGAGAGAGAGAGAGAGAGAGAGAGAGAGAGAGAGAGAGAGAGAGAGAGATCTTACACACTATCCCTTTATAGTTAAGAACATCATCTGATAGATGTATACCATCGCTCTGCACCCATAAAACAAGAAAATCAACTTCTGCTGGTTAAAAAAGGTGTAAACATTTAAATGCCAAGACCAGCTAAATAGCCTAGAATTATACAATGAACATAATCTCTATTCAATAAAAAATATAAACTTAAACAAATATAGTCAGTTCAACAATTTGTTTTAAGTTTAAAGTAATGACTTTAAAGACATATTTAATCCAAATTAAAACCCCTGTATACTGACAAATTTGAATACAGACTTAGTGTTATTTTCACATACTGTAATAAACTGAATTTTCCTTCTTTCAACTTCTGATTCTGAATATTGATATCAATATATATGCCAAATATATTAATGTTAACATAAATATATTTGGTATATATGTAAAACAGAGCAAAGGAAGTTACGTTACCTGCTAGTCTTACTTTATATTTCTTTTGTGATGTAGATTTTCCTTTTAGTGTACTACACTCATTCCCAGAGAGAAGAAGGCTACACTGTGGTTTTCTCCTCTTTTGAATTGAAGTCAAAACCAAAGTCTCACTGGGGGCAAGGTCAAACCATCACTTCCTCTCTTAATCACATGCTCTTTTCTCCTCACCCACAAGCCTCCTCATATACATGTAGATAAACCCACCTTTCACAATAATCTGTGCCACCGCCTCAATCACGCCAAGCGTTGACATAGCGACACATGTGTAATTGTTGGACTGGCGTACGTCAGTCAGTTCCAGGACGTTGCGGCCGATCGGCATGTCATCCTCGGGCGTCAGGTCTTCAGCTCCCAGCATCCACTTCACGTACGGCATAGGGGAGCCCACTGCCACACAGGTGATGTTGACGTTCCCCCCTGGCATGATCTCGCTGTCCGCTGGGGGGATGGAGAAGCGAGGGGGGACACGACGCACTGGACCAGATAGCAATGAAAGCATCAAGGCAGGAGAAGAAAGGTGATTCAAAATTCATGACTGTGTTGTTCAGTAAAGTGCAAAACAGTGTGCAACAATCAGGATCTATACACTATATAGTATGATGATTATTTTTTTGTTGTCCCATGTGCTCCGAGATGAGGTTTTATGGCATTCAAAGAAGACTGCAAACATTCAGACAGTCTGGTGCATCGCATGTGATACCAAAATGTTTTATTCATAGTGTTTTTAGGTGTGCACCATTAAATATTTTATGAACTGAAACATAAAAGATACTCACAAAAAAAACAACTCACAGCAAACACACATGCACTCACAGGGAAAAAAGAGAAAGGGTACAGTACAGTATATCTCAGAGGAGCACATAAAACAGCCGAGACACTCAAACACAAATGGCAGTTTAACGGCAGAAAAGAAAATACTCGGGAGAGACTCAAAAGAGCCACACAGTCGTTACTGTACCAACCTTCTCGCAGCTCTGCAGAGGGAGGTAGGACAGAGCACGGCGGGATGAAGAGGAGGAGAAAAGAGAGGAAAACGGAAAACATCAGAGAAGAGACAGGAGACACAGAGAGAAAACAAGTTAGACAAAGGAGCATGGCAAGGTGGCAGCAGACAGAGGGGAAAGCCAAAGAGAAAAAGGAAGAAAGAAAGAAAAGAGACAAAACAGAGGCCATAGACGGCCAGTGTGTTGGTGAAAGCCTTCCTGTTTAAGGCAGCCTCCACTGTTGACTGTCTCCATAGACTGCCTGTCAAACACTCACTGAGCAGCACTGCAAGATTTTAGTGGCCCTGCAAGCACTGTTAGACGCACATCACTGACTCTGCACTGTTGGTGTGTGTCCATGTGTGCATGTGTGTTAATATATATAGTTTTAGCGTAGGACACAGAAGTGTTTGTTTGTGTGTGTGCATTCAGTCGTGTGTGTGTGTGTGTGTGTGTGTGTGTGCGTGCGTGTATTTGTTTCGTATCCCTGGGAGCAATGTTGGAGTCAGAAAAGCATGCTATGCTGTTTAAAGGCTTTTTTTTTTTGGGCAGGCGGACAACAGAGCAAAAGGCCACGGGAACAAAAATGTCTCCAAGATTCAAACGTTTGGTGGGTATGTGTGTGCGTGTGTGTGTGTGTGTTGAAGGAGTCTGTGCCTGAGGAGGTGAGATGCCTGTCAGATTTGGGGAGAAACACAAGTCTTAACCAGACAATGATTTGGTTTTTCTCTGAGGTCTAAAGGCTAAGAAGGGAGGGCAGAGAGATTAATAGCCTGAGTGAAACATTCAGCCCAGCCTTAACTGATGTAAAGGAGCTCTCATTTTAAAACCACCCTTATTTTATGGCTCTACAGCAAAGAATTATAAAACACAGCAGGCTTAATAGCATCATATTACATTAATATGATAAACACACATTCCTAGCAGAAGATGTCTATGTAAAAAAACGTACTACCTTCTAGAAATAGATGTCCCAATCTGCACATCCATTATAAATGTGATCCTTAAATCTAAATGCTCTAATTGGACTCTGGTTCACACAGGATAGGCCCCCCTTACCTCTGACATAGAGGTTAGCTGGAGTGGAATAGCGTGTCCCATCGCTGTTGGTGGCAACACACTCATACTTTCCCTGGTCTGACTCCTCGCTCATCTCTATCTGAAGGGCACCTGGATGGATGGAGGGATGGAGAAGAGGAGTAGAAGATAGAGAGAGGAGAGAGAGCCACACAGAAAGACAGTGAGGAAGAAAGAGCAATTACACAAAAGTGGAAGACATCAGATAACTGGGTATAGTCTATAAATACATCAACATAGAAATGGTAAGAGCTACATAAAGGGTAAATGAATCTGAGGGAGTTTTTCAGCAAAAACAAGCTGAACTCTGTATGAGGAACACAGGGCTAAAAAGGGATGCAAATCTATTGGGAGAAATTAACAAGTTTCTACCACGGTCAGCAAGAATCTGCCCGAAACAAGGGACAGCTTCCAGATTTAGAAAGGGGAAGAAAACAAAAACAAACAAAAAAAGCACTGATACAAAGCTTACAAAAACGGAGAATGTAGCCTTCATGCAAGGCAGAAACAAATAAACCAAGCAACCAAAATGTGGAGAAATCCAGTCACAAATCCAGTATTTTGAAAATTCCCTTTCTGAAAATTAAGATGTAGTTATATTAGGGAGCAAATCATGTTTCAGTTTTCAAGGATAAAATGTTACAAAGATGTTGCCATGGCAATAAGATATCCCCAACCCTTTCGGATCCACCAATGGGATCAGGCGTGTGATGTAATTTTAAAACACACCCAATAAGGAGGTAAAGACATCAACCGACCTCCATCAAGGCCAACAGATAAAAAAAAAAAGGAACGACATACGCAAAGCCTTGGGAAGGGACCGATGCTTTCTCGCTCCCTGAAAACAGAAAAACTGTCAAAAAAGTCAACCAGAGGTTTTTTAAAGATGGTGTGGTAAGGCAAAAAAGCGCCCATAAAAACTTTATCAAAAAAGTGGTTGTTTGGGGCTTTTTATCGGTAATGAGAGAGAAAAGAGAAAGTAATGGTAAAAAACCATGAAGAAATGTGTGTGTGCGTGTGTGTGTGCACGTTTGTGTGTGTGAGCACACTAATGTCTGCAAGTAATGTCTGAGTCTATGCCATCTGGACTTTCAGGCTGAGCGAATAACAGCTGGGAGGGAAACTGGGACATTTGATTGGGCAAATATAGACAAGGTATAGGGAGAGGCCAGGTCGAGCTTAGGTCAAGACCCAAAAAAAAAAAAAAAAAGGAAAGAAAATCCAGGTCACAAAATTTTTTTAAAAAACAAACAGAGGTAAAAGTGAAGTCACCTCAAACTAAGCAACAAATTAATAAATAAATAATAAGTAAACACATCATGCTTTAGACTGAAAGTAGATGTGAAAAGCTAAATGATGTTAAACTGGTGAATACAAAAGAGAGATCACAAAATGGTGAGGAAGGAAGCGATGGATTTCTCTGTTATAGAGTGAACGTTGAGGCTGAGATGGAAAAATGAAAGGATGAAGAGAGGATGAAAGACGAGAAGAGGGGAGGTGATTAAAAGTCATAGTATAATGAATTGCTTGCTCAATTCCAATTCCCTCCTCTTGCACCTACTGTAGATCTGAACCAGCTGGATGAGTATTACCAATATGGCAGAGTCCTGAGTCTTTTGGACTACACCCATATTAATAAATCCACCCAGAGCTGCTTTTTCAGATCTGTGAGACAAGTAGGAACCAGGGGTTGAAAAGGAATCAGGCCACTGTGTCATGTTGGTCCTCCCAGCAGTCTTACCTCGTATGGGCGTGCCACCTGAGTGGGCAATGAATGCACGAGATTAGAGAAGGAAAAGAAGAAGAAAATGTTAGTACCACAGGAGGAGAAGGGGATAAGGGAGGGAGGGACTGGGGGTGGGGGGGTGGGGGGGGGGGTAACTTGGAAAGGAGAAGAATCAAATTAGAGAGAAAGACTCAAAATATAGATCCTTAGAGAGTGAGAGGAAGAGAGAGGCATAAAAGAAAAAGACAGAATAAATAAAGACAGAATAAGCCTCAGAAGAGAAAGACAGATACTAGATAGACAGAGTGATAGACTGTGACAAGGCTTTAAAGAGATGGCTTATTGATTTGACTTCATTGACTTGCAGCAGGGGCAGATGTGGCTGTAGGAGTAGGGTAGTGTCTGCACTATATTCATCTGGGTCTCTAAGAGGTGGACTGGGAGTACACTTAACTGCCCTGAGCCTAAGTCTTAACCTGCACTTGGATCAAAACCAGGTGTAATCCTGCTATTAGTATGGTGTGTAAATATATTTTATCTGTTCCTAAAGGAAAAATCCACCCTCCAATACTTAAACCCTGTTAAAAAAAAACTGGCATTGTTCCTACATCATATTTATATCGAATTTTTGTTGTTTGTTGTTGAATTTTTTAATTAAATCTCCCAGCAAATCTAACTGGGAAAAGGTAGACAATGTGACATCAAGTCAAAATCCTCCCAGCACGGCTACAACAGAGCCTGACAGCAGGGAAACCTTCGGTAATCTAAAACATCAGCAGTAAATGTCAGGTTCATGTCTCAGGCCCTCAGAATCAAAGAGCAGGAGTGTGTTTGTAGACTCAAAGCAACCGTCAACAATCACACTGTGAGCAGCCCGGCGTAAAAGAGGCCAGAATGCAATGCAGCCCCAAGAAATGTTGTGTTTACCGTAAGAGGTGTAGGGCTGCAACTAACAATTATTTTCATTACTGACTGAACCGCAGAGCGTTTTCTTGATTAATCAGTTAATAAAATGTCAGAAAAACGCCCATCACAATGTCCCAGAACAAAAGTGACGCCTTCAAATTGCTCGTTAACCCTAAGATTTTCAGTTTACGACGATAAAAAACAGCAGCAAATATTCACATTTGAGGAGCTTGAACCAAAGACTGTAAAATTAAAAATGATTTAAACAATTAATCGACTAACAAAATCGTTGCTAATTAGTTTTCTGTCGTTTGTCTAATCAAACTGACTAGTCGTTTCAGCTGTAAAGAGGTGTGAGGTGTGAAGCTATGTGATCACACACACTAGGTACATGTATACATCCCAGGCATAGTCTCTTGAAGTCATCAAAAAGTATTCTGGGAAATTAAGGACATCACTGACTAAAGAGAATATAAACAAAGAAATTACAGCCCTTTATTGCAAAATTAACGTCAAAAAGTGAAAAAGTATTGAAAGGTGGGTTTTTCTTTAACTACTTAACTTGTCTGACTCTATTATGGTGACGTTAAAAACGGCATGTCTCCGTGACCAGTTCATTACTTCTAAGCTGTAGTAACCAGGTTTAGTATACAGTATACATACTACACATCTAGAAGTCTGAAACATGGTCGCCATTGATTTCCTTACAGTGGCTCCACCAGAGGCCTATGTAACAGCCATCTAGAGTTGATGGCTTATTGACTGGTAACTCTATACAGCAGAGTGGAGAGAGTATAAGTGGGTGAGTGAATGACAGAGCGAGTGAGTGAGTGAGGGAAAGAATAATTGAATAAGTGAAGGAGTGGAAAAGTAAATAGGTGAGTGTGAGGAGAAAGTTATTGTAATTCTTTGGGTGTGGAAAGGCTGCAGGTGCACAGGTGAGGGTGAGGCCAGCTACCTCTAGGGTGACAGAGATGTGTGTGAGTTTGTATGTGTGTATTGATGTCTATGTGTGTGTATAGCCAGTTTATAGCATCTATAGTATGCTTCTTTAACCAAAATGATGTATGGGAGCCTGCGGACTTGTGAGTGTGTTCTGTGTGTGTGCATCTGTGCTTTATATTATCTTTGTGTGTGACTGTTGCATTTTAATAACACCTCAACATTGTAAAGGTGAGCAGCAGCAGCAACAGTAGAAACATTAGTGAACAGTATGTAGAAAAGTGGACAGTGAGGGTGTGGGCCTCGGAACAGAAGCACTTACCAAAGGACTCTGTGGTTAAAAAGATACAAAGAGAAAAGAAACAGCATAGACATGGCATTACAATCGGACCATTGGTTACACAGAGGAGTTGACTTAGTAGAAACACCTTGAAAAAGGACTGGAACTCCAAAGAAAAGTCATGGATATCGATTATCTACACAGAACTTTGTGCTTAAAAGAATCGTAAAAGTCAACTATTATGTATTCATCACATAGAAAAAGTAAAGCTAACATATCAAATATTTGACATTTTAAGGTGAAACAATTTTGTAAATCCTTTTAATTTAAATTTGTTTTTGTAAAATACAGATCAAAAAGGGAGTCTGAGCAGTGCATTGAGGGGTGAGCCAGAGAATTAAATAAACGGGGACAGAAGCAAAGAGGCTATCCATAAAGAAGCCAGAGAGTTGGGTGTCCAATCACAAGAAAGGGAGTTTGGGTCCAGAGTTGGTCCCTGGAAGCAGAAGGAGGACTGAAGAGGGAGGGGACTTTGCTACGACAGGTTAGGATTTTACACACTACTGTGGCTACTGAAAAGCTGATTGGATTGGACGGATTAATTCATTTCCCAAGTAATTTGTCTTAGAATTTAACAAATGTATTTTCTCAAATAACATGGATACAATGTCTGTGAGTTAATTTCACACCCACACAAAGACACACTTTCCATGAAATAAGGAAAAACAAAAGGTTATTTAATCGTTTAGTCACAGCAGTGAGCCATCTTAGAGAGGACATTCCCTCAGTACATGCCGCCATCACCTGGGCTTACCTTGCAAATTCTGTCAGTAGAGAAATTTGTCAAGATATTACTAGCACTGATGCTGTTGTTGTTCCAAATATTTCATAGTGTTTTTACTAAGTGAAAAATTAAACCCTTCGTGATGGTGATTTGCACGGGAAGACCTCAGAGAGTTTGGAGAAAAGCGGAGAAAAGTTGGGAGTTCACTTTTTAAGAGTTTAGAAAAGTTGGCAACCACACACAGTCAACTCATACCACGGCAGCAGCAGAGAGGGGCAGCTGAGAAACACAGCCAGTAACCACGGCAGGAGGAGTGTGGAACAGCAACGAGAAAAGGGGTGAACGAGGGCAAGAATAACAGAAGCTTTGTAGGAACAGAAAATAAAAAATGGGTTGTGGGGGGGAAGGCAGAGGGAGGATAAGAAGGAGTGGATATTGAAAGAGGGATAAAAGCAAAGCGGGAGGGAAAAAAACCTTAAGGTGGAAATAAAAGCTGCGATTGAAGGGAAGGGAAAGAATGGGGGGATAAAAGCATTGGTTACCTGAGCGGAGCTGCTTGATTCGTCCGTTGTTATTGGATGTGTTGACCGGCAGGAAATCCTTGAACCAGGTAATTTCTGGGTCAGGGTTGCCGCTAGCAGCGCAGAGCATGGTGGCGGTCCGAGAACGCTCCACCACTTTCAGCTGGGGACCCATGTCTATGGTGGGAAACCCCGAGGGCAGCTGGTCCTCTAGAAAGATCAAATACACGAGTCAAACAGAGCGGGACATTACTCACATCTTCAGCTTGGTAGCATACTGCAGTGGTTCCCAACCTTAACCCGTCACGTGTTAAATGTGTTAATTTGAATGGATTTTAAACAGGATGTCTTTTGAACACTATTCAATTTATAAAAATGGATACTGTTACAGTAATTTTTCATAGAAGACCCTGGGGTATAGTTGGAAATCACTGGCATTATGTCACTTGTCTGTATAAGCTGACAGGACGTCCACATGTATCAGGAATAGTAAGCGTTGCCTTCCACACAGGATAAAGTTGGCTAATATCTTGATGGAAATATTACCGTGTTCAGCTTTATCCTCACGGGAATTTCACACAAAGCCTTGTACACGTCCTACCAGCTTTTACATTATAACATACTTCAGCACCGTGTCATGGTTAAAACCAGTTCTTAATGTTACCAGATTGTCTACTTCTTATTTAATTGGTTTCGGGCTACTTTTTGGGCGGCTTTCCCCAATGAAAACTTCGGCTATATTCCAATGACTCGGTCCCTCCACTTCTCCGATTAGTACAGACCTGCCATTGAGATTGACAGGGCAGTGACTTTAATAGGCTCAACACACAGTGAATGATGTAACAGACAAAACCAAATGACAGTTAAGTTTATAACAACTAGGCTGGATTTTTTTTCTTTCTAAATTAATATTCAGTCAGCTCTGTGATAAAAGCCTTGTAAAAGCTCCTGAGGCTAGCAGTTTCCTGTTATGCTAAGATAAGCTAACCGACTGCTGGCTGTAGCTTCATACTGAACAGATAGATAGGATATGTCGTGCATTTGACACACACCTAAAGCAGATTATGTATTTCATTATAAGACAAAACATGATGCCTCATACTTAAAGAGACACAACTTAAGCCCTGAATTGACACCAAGCAGGTTGAGTCTCTAGTGCAGCGTGAAAAGGTTTTAAGGGAAACTGGCTCATCAAATGCAAAAGTCAAATTTAGACTCAATTTAGAGTCCAAATATGCTTTGCATCAGACTTGAGCCCGGGGGCAAGATTTTTGAAGAATCCAATAGTGAGGTCAAATAGAATAAGTAACATTTCATTCCACCTGACAAACTATCTCACTAAAGCTTTAGGCAACCGCTCTTCGAATATGAATCAATTGGAAATCAAACACACTCTATTCTGCTGGCAATCAGCAGCAGTTGAGCTACACTTTTTGTCCAGCCTAGTCTATTGCACACAACCCTCTCTGGAAGCTCACCCCTTTGCATAAATCAAATAGGCGAGTCCAATAAAGACCCATCCACTGGGACTCTTTTTTGGGATGGCAAATCAAATGTGAATTCATAGACATCTGAGGCAATTAAATCAAACATGAAGAGTCGTTCCACTGTGATAAAGGAAATCAAAGGCACTGGGCCAACTTCATTCAACTGAAGTCGGAGATTTAAAGGAGAGGAGGGGACAATGTTTCAAGGAGGTGGGGGATCAAAGACACCTGAACTCAGTCAAACTGAAAAGATACTGTATTCACCCTTGGAATCAAATAGGTTCAGAGCAAATCAGATTTTAAAAACAAAAAAAACTTTGTTCAAGGCTGCACTTTGAAACTGCGAGGTAAAATGTCAGAGTCATGAGTCATCCATAATAAAGTGGATAAAGATAGACATGGTGAAAAAAGACAGATGGGCAAGGAGCGTGTGTTTTTTTTTAATTTTTACCCAGAATCCCTTGTGACTTTATCCCTCTCAACCACACAGAGCCTCATTAATGGGAAATCCTAGCGCTGAACCTCGCCAAGGAGATGCTAATTCTGGTACTAGCCCATCGAACCGTAGCTGACGGGTCGTGAGACAGTAGCTTTGCGAGTGTGTGTGTGGCCTTTTAACAGCTCCAGTTTCGATCAATCACAAAGCCCGACAAATGGAAACATGGACATAATAAACTAAGAGAACAAGATGAGAAGGTGTTTGGCGTGTACAAGTGAGTCTGTGTGGGCGGGTGGTGAAAGAGGGCAAAAGTGCAAAAAAGGAGAAAGAGTTGTATAGAATGGAATAGAGTGAGACAAAGAAAGAGTGACAGAAAGGAAAACAGAGAGAGAACAAGGGAGAGAGCAAGAGAAGAGAAAAACAGACAGAAAGGGGGAGAGAGCACAAGGGACCCATACCGCATAACAATCCTGATTCTCTCCGCTTTCATTATGCAAACGCTTACTTCAAAGCCAGCCCCTCGTAGGGCAATAATGCATTCTATTTCATCTACCTGGGGTGGGACACTGCACTGAACATTGAGGACGCACAGTTAGAATGCTACTCCCTGAAATCATGCATCTCACTCTGCCCCTCTTCTACAACCACTCATGCGTGCACAAAAAAAAAAAAAAAACAGAG
>LKNJ01007835.1:9116-20078 GCA_002120245.1 Maccullochella peelii | reverse complement strand
GGAGACCTCTCATCTTTTTAAGTGGGAGAACTTGCACAATTGGTGGCTGACTAAATACTTTTTTGCCCCACTGTATCTTAATTCTCTGTCTTCTTCACTGTGAATGGATGTGATCTGTGCTCAACAGCTCACTTCTGGGGTTTGTGGATTATTGTGCATGTGCAGTTGTCTTGACTAACAATCAGTCCCAAGTCCTGTTAGGTCTGTGCTAGGTTCGTGGATTGGCTGAAACCTGAATCAGCTGTTCAGGTTACCTTAACTGAAGTTAGGCAAAGTCTGCCTTCTCCTGGTCATAGTGCAAGTCACCATCACCAGACCTCCATGCTGTTGTCAAGCAAAAGTGAAATTGTTTTCTCTGGATGTTCTGAATTTTTAACAGTGGTGGAAAATAACTAAGTGCAATTACTCAAGTATTGTATTTTACTTGATAGTAGATGTAGTAGTAGTAGTAGTACAGACTTAATTGAGTATTTCCATTTCGCTACTTTATACTTTAGCTCCACTACATTTCAGAGGCAAATACTGTACTTTTTATTCCACTACATTTCTTTAACAGCTGTAGTTACTAGTCATTTGCCTGTAAGTGAATTTGGCCTTTACTTGTAGTGGATTATTTTTACCTTGATGTATTGCTACTTTTACTTAAGTAAAAGATCTGGGTACTTCCTCCACCTGCGTTTAAAGACCTTGTTTTGCCTACAACAGCCCATTTCAACACTGAGGTCCCTCTAGGCTCATTGAACAAGATTACCTGCAGTAGCTCTTTCAGGACAACTATGGCTATGGCAGGAAAATTAAGGAGTTATGTCCAGTAAGTTGAAATCAGGATCAAAATCAACTCTGATTATGTAGAGTTGTGAGTTACTATCATTTGGTTGCCTGGCTTCTATTTTAGTAATGTTCCTGATAGCTAATGGCAATATGCTGTAACATGCCCTCCATGTGCAATTGAGTGTGCTTTGTGCCCTGCACCTTGATTGATAAAAGCATTGTCTTATGTCTTTTGTCTTTAACAAGAATGCACCGTGAGACCTGACTTCATTTGTACTAGTTCTGTTTTTGTACCTTTGCATTGCACTGATCATCTTATGAGATTTAAGAGCTTTATTTATGTTGATACTGGACGTGATTAGCTTTGTGTGAAAGGATTACAGTACAGTGGGGCTTGGTGTATTGTGCATGAATCCAAGGCCACACGGATAGGAAAGCTACAATTAGTTGCATCTCATCTGCTTTTCCCCCTCTTTTATCTTCTGTAAAACAATATAACTAAGAAAACAAAAATCCCTTTTTAATTGGCAAACAAATACGAATCATATGGAATAATACAGATTCTTGTATTTATTGTGGTTTAAAACCTTTATTTCACCATATATCTGCCTCTTATATGAACAAGGCTTTCTTGTCGAGAGTTAGATAAGAGGAGCAATACCACTCTCTTATCCGTCTGTTGATTATGAAGCTAAAGCCAGCAGCCGCTTAGCATTAGCTTAGCATATGGACTGGGGTCACCGCTGGTTACATGACAATCTCACTGTGACAAAAATCCAGGAAGTCACTGCATCCTGAGTAAAACCACAAATTGTCATTTTTACACTTCGATTTTTGCCCTTGTTAAATAAACAAGTTGAATTAAATGAATCAGTTTAATTTGAGCTTTCAACTGCATCTCACAAGCTTTGAGCTTAAGCCAGTAAAGAGCTTCACTGGGCACCCTGACCAACCAGTAGGAGTCACTAGTGCAGCAACAAGGACATGATCCCTCACTGTCTTCCCACCCACAAACACAGTTCACTATGATGGATGGAGAGCCTTGCCAAGCCAGCAGCACTGCTGCGGGGACTGAACTGTAAATTGGTCTCTGGGGTGGACGGTGAGTGCTTTTACCCACTTTTGGCCATATTCCTCAATTTTTAAATGTATGGTGTTGATGGACACTATTATCCCACAATGCAATGAGTACCAGAAATGAAGGCGCTCCTCGCAACTGGCAGAGTAGCCTGTCACTGCTGCCCAGAGCACTCATGATTCCATATAGTAGATATGATATTAGGTTTTTGTACATGATGCCTGATAGTTTGGCTGTCATGCTTTTCTCCCACACCTCCTCTACAATGTGCAGTTTCCAATTGGTCGGGTGTCTGGAGGTGAGAAAGTAAGCAGGGTTTGAACTTCTCCCTCAAGCTCTCTCTTTTCATTCTTTAAAAAATAACAAAATGAATCATCAGTTTAATGTAGTCCTATTTTCTGTCTGAATGCCTGCTGAGAGAGAACAATCTCTACGTCCACTCCCCTGAATGCTACTGGTGGCACCTCTGCGTGAATGTCAGGGTAATCGCCGGTAAGCGGCTTCAAACTAGCAGTTTCTTTCTCCAGCCTATGAATCCATAAAAGTTACAGGCTGGATGAAAAGCACAACCAGCTCGAACTGATTAATTTTTACCTGGGGCTCTGTCTGAAAGACGGAAAGTCAATCGTGGAGATAGGCAACATTTCATCCAGCACATATCCAGCAACAAGCTTTAGTTCTGTGTTGCTAGTGGCCACCATTAAAATCCTGTTTTGGTTGTTTAGCCATTGTAGGGGTACAGCCATCCTCCGCGGCCACAGAGGGCTCATATTTGATGGGGTGCATTTCCATGGGCTTCAGGTTGTTGTGCAGTTGTAGTAGGTGTTTCAGGAGGTTTGAGGTCGTGTTTTTGGCAGTGGAAAGAGTCTTAGTACCGCTACCTGCACACAATTGACATTTGACAATGATGTTCTTGCCATCTTTCCTCCCGACGAAATCAAAGTAATGGGAATATTTCCAGCTGTTGAATGTCTGTTTCCATCTTCCGAGCTAGCTTGCTGCTTGGTGACGTGCAGATGCGACAATTGGGAAAACGAATCCGGGGGCAACAAAAGTACGGTTGTAGCGAGTTATTGTTTCGGGGGGGTAACTGTAATATAATTATTAAAATTTATTTCAATTCCCGACAGTGGCTGAAGAGAACACAACAGAAGAGGCTCATTGATTGTTTGACAAATGTCAGAGCATGTTCTGTATCATTTCCTGTTAGCACACAATGGTAGAGTGTATTCATTTTAATTTAGTATATAGATAGTATATAATATGTAGTCTGGAACTACACACTGTCTTTTGTTGTTTTGTAGACGATGGTCAAATGTTGATGCTGATGGTGAGAATGAATGTTATTCTCAACATGCTCCCAGTCACTGTATTATTGTTAGCTTTTACCTCCATACAAACAGATAAACAAATGCAAACTCATTTCAAGGCGTAGTCTGATCTTGGCAGTGTGGAGCGTTGGATTTGCTGTCAGATCCTCGTCTCGCAGCTCTGCACTCGCCTCTCTGGAAGCGGGACTAAGTAAGAGTTTAATTCTGTTAACAGACTGCTCTCTGCACACTGGGCAAGCCGGGCTCAATGGGGCCTGATTTATGTGCTGACAGGCTGTGGAGGCTTGGTGTGTTCTGTGTGCATTGGAAGACATATCACTGCTGGAAGCTAAATAAAAAATCAATGAGAGTGAGGCTGGTTGGTTAGGGAGAGCGTCCGCTCGGCTGGAGTTTAACAGCGTTTTAACTCTCCACTGACTGAGGCTGGGGGAAAGGCCATCGATTTTACCCATCCCACCTCCATCACCCCCTGCTTTTAATAAATCAGTTTGGTATGTGTGTGTGTGTGTGTGGTATACTTCCGTTTTCTTCTATGTCAAACACTACGAAGTAACTGAGGGTAAACACACCTTAAACAGGGTTTAGCCACCTTTTCAGGCTCACACACAGCTTCATTAATACATTTATAATAATCAGTGTAGACTAGTGTAGGTTATATCTAACTGAAGTCAATTATGATAAAGCTGACCACTAGTTTGCATGTAATCAATGCCGACTGAATGCCATGGTTTACAATCCGCTTTGTTTACCTCATTCCTGCACAGTGATGATGCTATGTCATACTTCACAATGTGCTTCCACGCCTCATGTCGACTGTTAATGTTTCACCGGCCCACACAAAGCTTAGCATGCGTTCCAACACTCCCCACTTAATTTCAAGGCCTGTATAACCTCACCGTATGAACCTGATTATTGTTCAGCTCAGCAAAACACTGAGGCTTCTTCACTCTGAGCTCCAAAAAGAACAAAAACACATCCACATGAACCATTCCACCTCTGTCAGTATGGATCAAAAGCATCTTCCAGCTCTTTGACAGTGAAGTGGACGTTTCTGACCTAACACAACATCGAACGTCTCCCTCCCTGCTTGTCTCCATATCCAAGTTTTTAGAGCTGTTCAGAATGGCCACAATCGATGGCGGGGGGGCAAAAAGCCTGCCATCATTTTCAGCTGCGAGACGAAAAAATCGTACTTGAATTGGGATAAGGGCGCACACTTTCGATCAGTCTCTCCTCAAAGGCATTCATGGTGTTGTACCCAGGTGTACACGTAACGTAACCTGATAGGCATTCTGTTTTTTATGTCCGAAGTTTTGTGTTACTCTGTCACGCAATTGTTGTTACCATGACTCTAGCGGGAGTGCTAAGTGACCTTATCCGCGACCTTATTTTGGAAGCATGGCTTTCTTAGTTTAACTGTATCAGTGATTGAAGACGCTGTTGTTGGTCCTGGGTGCGTTTGATGTTGGGCGGCGACCTATACAGTGGGCCAAATCCCACATAGGGGGTGGATGTGATGGGTCAAACAACACATGACTTTCACCCAGGAGATTGCTGTTTGTGTCCTGTGTGAAACTGAAAGTCAAGGTTGACTAAATTTAACTTATGTACGTAAGTTAGGTACGGTGGCCCTGAAGGTCAAAACACAACAACATTTCACAAAACACAACAACATAAAATTTAGCGAAATGTCGTCATGTTTTGTGCAATGTTGTTGTGTTTTGACCTTCAGGACCACCGTAGTTAGGTTACGTAACTAACATACTTATTTTAACCCAAACCATGATCTTTTGTCAACGTCAATCACGTGTTTATTATGGTTACCATGACGAAGAAGGTCTGGTACGCCTATATATGTCGTTTTGCCAGTCACTGGCAAACATCCTATTCTGTTGTTAAGTTGGAGGACTTGTTGTGTCATGCACATGCATACTTGTACATAGCTGAAGAAACACGATTATGTGTATACATGGCCCAGAAATTGATGGTCTCCTGGAGAACAAAGTTTCTCCTTAACATTATATCATCTTACTGGTGAAAGCTGACTGTAACCTGGTTACTTAAGTGCATGTAAACGTACTGATTGTCAGGAGGGAAATGAAGCAGAGAAGACTTAGATTTACTATATATGTTGTGTTCTCTGATTAGGCCACATTTACTGTGGTGGCATAATATATTGGCAGTACTCTCTCTCCCTCTCTGATGGATAAATGTAGCCTGTGAATGTCAAAACACTAGTGTGAATATAGTTATAGTTAGATACAGCTTTGGGAGAAAAAATAGGAAATGGATGTCCTATATTTGAACATGTAACAGGATTTCCTTTACTTATTTCTTTCCAAATGTGTACAAAAGATAAGTGAACCTGGCATGACTTGCAATGTTCTGAATCACACTGTGATAATGCTGCTAACACTCAATATTCTCAATAAAGATATGGGGGGGAAAGGTGAACAAAAGCAGCTATAAAGTACAGTACAGTGTTATAGCGGGATTACATGTATTGTATGTATTTCAGCTGGCCTCCCTGTGGAGGTACTCCAGGCATGCTCAAGTAGGAGGACTCCCCAGGAAAGACCTCCTTCTGCTTCATCTGCTGCCACCACAGTAGGTTTCAAACATGGTTAGATAGATGATGGATTGATCTTTGTCTTTTTATGATGTCTATGAGCGAGTACATCTGTGTGCATGTATTGTGTGTGTGTGTGTGTGTGTGTGTGTGTGTGTTGTGGGCCTCTCCACACAGTATCTCTCTACTGATCGTCTGTGCCAGGGACTGGATCACAGAAAAGGATTATGGGTCCTGATAACTTCCGCCACTCCACCTGAAATGTCTTCCGCTTTTCTACAGGAGAATACACTCCTCTGTTGTGTTTAAGGTTTCAACATTCACTGTTGTTGTTGTTGGAGCATACGGATGTTTTGTTTCTTGTTGAGCAGTGTTAGATATCAGCAGATGGACTTCAGTCACACAGTGGCCTCAGCCAAATAGATCTGTTAGCTGTAGACTGATTAGCCCAGCACAGGAGTTAGCCATACAGACTCATTCGTGACATCTGCTAGTTAGCCTATACATAGACTGGGTCACACACAACATTCTTTTTCTCTGTTATTATTTTTCATATCACATGTCTAACCAGTTAAATCAGAAATATTTTTTTAAGATGATTTTTGGGGGATTTTACACCTTTTTTATTAGACAGCATAGCAGACAGGCAACGGGGGAGAGACAGAGAGGGGTACAACATGCAACAAAGGTTGCCGGTTGGAATCGAATCAGTGACGTTGTGGCCATGTGGCATAACCATTCAGTTACCAAGGCAAAAGATTTTTATGGCTTTGAACTAACCCTGCCTGATGGAGCTGCTAACTCACCTGCAACTCTTTTGGTAGTTTTGACTTCAGTACAGTTTTTAGAGCCCTGTGGCAGTCTAGATCCGGTTTCTGGAGCTTTCATAGCTTGACAAGACTTGAACCACTGTCGTTGTTTTTGGTCAATCTTAAAATTTTAATGCGGCATTAAATGTATTTTTATATTAGCAATGGATCAAATGACTGTGTGATGTTAAAAGTGTTGCTGGTAGTGACAAACAGATAATGATCACCAATTCTGCAGTTCCCCTCAGTTCTACAGAGCTTTTTAGCCTCTTTTAACTCATTGTTTTGGTTTCCTGACCCACAAATGTCCAAAAACAGCAGCTCTGTGAGGCTGCACTTAGGCACAGCTCTGTGAGCTTCACTTAGGCACATCTAAATATTATTCTTAACATGGTAAAATGCTTACAATGACAATACTAACATGCTGATTATTAGCCGCATCTTAAATTTACATTTATTAATTTGGCAGACGCTTTTGCCCAAAGCGACATACAAATGCAGTCCAAGCCACAGTAGATCAAAGAGAGAGAGATAGGGAAGGATGGAGACAGAAAGAGAGAGAGCACATTAGCTGAGAAAGTACTCACACAAGAGGTAGGTTTCCAAGCCATTTTTGAAGACACAGATTATGTTCCGTAACTCATTCCACCACAGAGGGAGCACGCAGGAGAAGGGTTTGGATTGAGATTTCCTGCCTCACAATGATGGTAGGACTAGTCACTGTTCATTTGCAGATTTTAGTATATGAGAAGGCTCATAAACCTGAATGAGTGAGTTCAGGTAGATAGGTGCCATGCTAGCAGCCACTCTGTAGGCAAGCATTAGTGACTTGAACTTAATGCTAGCAGCAACAGGTAGCCAGTTAGTTTAGTGGGTTAGCATGCTAACATTTGCCAATTAGCACTAAACACAAAATGCTGTTTTACAGGTACTTGGTCATAAACCAAAGTACTGGACAAATTAAAAGTTTGACCTGATGATGGCGCTAGAAAAGTCAAGGGATCACATACATTATGGCGCCCCTAGAAGAGTCAGGGGATCACCAGAGTCCAAAGGATCCATCCTCTGGGCACCATAGATACCTGTAGCAAAATTCATGGCAATCCATCCAATAGTTGTCCATCCATTTCAGTAAAAAAATAAAATGTTAACCTGCTGGTGGCACTAGAGGTAAAGTCAAGGATTCATCAAAGTCATTAGGAGTCATCCTCTGGGACCATGTACATCTGTACCAAATTTCATGGCAATCCATCCAATAGCTGTTGAGATATTTCAGTCTGGACCAAAGTGGTAGACGATTACCATCCCTACAGCATGTAATATTGTTAATGAAAAAACTGTTAACTAAAATGGAATTTCCATGACTTCTCTGTCTGCATGCCTGGGTCCTCTTCCCAATTACAGACTTGCAGTGTAGCACTAACAGTGCTGGAGACTGTAGCTACCACACAGCCTCAGGAGCTTAGGCGAGTGAGAAGGTTACGGAAATTGATAACTGATAGCAACAGCGGGACTTGGGAGAAGAAAAAAAAACTGGTCGATATTTGGACCCACTAATGCCTTGAAAAATAAGCAACATTCCTAATCATACAACCTGTCAATTTGTGGCCAGTTTTCAGTACCGGTTCCTTTGGAATACAGTCAGCAGTGCTTATCGCCGTGTTGATTGGACGGTTCTGGCAGAAAACCCTGCGCGGAGCCCAGAAGGCGTTCAAGCAAGTCAGTGAGTGAATGAGTGTTCATATTTAGCTGAGTAAGTGAAAGAGTATTCATGTATATATTTGGCTAAGTAAGTATGTGTGGTCATGTGTAGATTTGTCTGTGTGTGTGTTCATGTATTGGCTATGTGTCTGGAGTAGGGTAAGTTCTTGTTTTCTTTTGTTTCTTTTTGTTTATTTCTGGTTCTTGCTACTTGTGAACATTTAATAAAGTGGTGTAGTTTTGATATTGAAAACAACACGTCTTTGACTTTCATTAGTGGATGAACCTGTGTGCCCTTTATTGGGTTAGTGTTTGTCTAATATTGTGAAATTGTGAGTATTTCTCAGGGTGGCTTAATCAGGCTATATCCTTAAATCTTAGAATGTAAGGTCCTGCTCCCGCCACATGTACAAGGTGCATACTCTTTTAAACCCTGATGGTGAATTGAGTCCAAATATGTGCACATAAAGTGCACATATGCATGATTAAGCCCATGGGCCATGGCATCAAAATATCACTGCAGCCAGGTACCCAAAGTTGGCAACCCTGCAATCACTCAGGTGGGTTTTAACCTGGTAAGTTAGACTAAGTTAGACTAAAATGCTCATATTTGGTTTTGGACTAAAACTCAAGTATTCATGGTTTGTCCACAGTTTTGGTCAAATAAAAATCGAAAAGAAATGCTATTCAGGCAAGTTTGACGTTGTCTTAATATCACTAAAACTCCCATGGGCTTTTGTTCTAAGGACTAAGACCTGACAATGCTAACACTAGATCAGCTGGAGGTCATACTGTTGGTTAGTTTCCGTTTACCTTCCTGTCCACTTTCAATTTGCTTTCTATGAAGTAATACCTCACTTGATACAAGTGTAGGTGAATACGAGACATAAATAATGTATGTATATAAATATATGAAATTATGCCATTGTTAAAAGGAGAAACATGCACTGAATCACCCAATGTCCAATTTCAGTTTGTGCAAATAAAATCCCTGTGTAACAATTTCTTAACATCATTACTGTTTTAGTTAAAAAAATAAATAAATAAAAGTTTTGGAAGGCCAGCAGACCATAATGAAATATTACCATGACATTCATCCTTAGATAAATAAGTGTGCTGTGTTGTGCCCTCTCACCCCAGCTGCAGCCCTCTCTGACTGGCACTCCCTGATCACCCTAATGAGGCTCGGGCACAAACCGGGGCGAGAGGGCACCACCATTATCTGGTGTCTCCCCCATTAAAATCACCTCCAACAGCCGTGACCGTCCAACACACAGTCACCCTCCACTACAATTAGCCGGTAAAAATTATGCAAATAGAAACTAGTGGGGCTGCTGTGAGGATGCAGAACACAGAGGCTTGTAAAAGCAGGGAGGTGATATGAAGGAGAACTGGGGAGGCAGGTTGTCCAGAGGGCAGCCAGTGATTAGTAGCATCAACCTATCCATCGTCACGGCGATGATGTTGTTTGGGTGGGGACAGAGTGGGGTGACAGAGTGACAGGGGTAATTACTTAGGAGAGGTCACCCTGGGGTGACGGGGGGTGAGACAGCACTGCTGGGGACCCGCCGGCCCCCCATGTCACTGACAGCAACCTACTGAACTCTGCACCACCCTGCTACAGAGAGGTCGTTGTACATACACTATACTACACAACAGTAAGCACAGAGGCATACATAGGTGTACATCACATGTAAATCTGACGTTACACACACACACACACGCACACACATTTAGTGTGTTTCCTAAAGGAGTTATACTAAAAATCATGTATATTTCACATTTTTGCTGACCATTTTTGAATGCAGGCTGAACAGATTTTCAGGTATCCATTGATTTCCATTGATTTCCATGTGGTATGAAAATAAATTAGCTGATTCTTGAAATTTGCTTACATTATGTTCATCACAGTAAACTTCAAACTGCATTAACTTTTGCCAGTTACATTATGGTTGCCTGGTCATGTGGTGTGCATTGCATTACCTCAGACAAGCCCTCTAAGTCCTCCAACCTTAACACCAAAAGGTTTTATTTCAGTGCTTTCCAAAATGACCCATGTGAACGTTTATTGATCTCGCTTCACTATAATTAAGGTTTGGTTAAATTTAGGCAACTAAAGCTATTTGGTCAAGATCATAGAAAGATCGTGGTCATGGTTAAAAGTATCCATTGTTGACTGTTGGTAAGAGGCAGGATTCAAAACCATCTCTGGGGTCAAAGTCAGACCCCTACGCCCGACCTTCATGTGGTTATGGGTAAAAAACGACTTGGTTCAGGTGAGGGAAAGAACATGCTCATGGTTAAAAGGAATCAATGTTGACTGTGGGTATGAGACGGGACCCAAAAGATTTTTGTGGATCTGTGGAACTACATTGCTACATTGCAATGAGCCGTGTGAGCGTTGGAGCAAGCAACAATGAATGAGCACCAGGGAGGTTATATGGACTGCCTAAGTGAATGGAATAGATCATGGACATAAATGATTGGATGGTAAACAGAAGATGTGAATATGAATGACTTCCATACCTGCCTGAACTACCGCGATGCTCCATTGACAATGTTGTTGTACACCTTTGATGACCTTCATCAACCTAATCCTTATTGTAATTTTATTGGACAGTTTTGACGACTGTCATCCTGCATCATCAGCACTACATACAGTGCATCCGGAAAGTATTCACAGCGCTTCACGTTTTCCACATT
>LKNJ01007834.1:0-13249 GCA_002120245.1 Maccullochella peelii | reverse complement strand
TCTGAGTTCTTATCCGACACCAACTCTTTAACACAGCAGCAGCAGTTGAGTGTTTGCCTACTTTTGCCGATCGGTCCGGTGCAGCCTTCTGAGGAGTGACCAGAACTGTCGCTTGAGCCCAGCTCCACGTCGTGGATTTCCAGCGAGGGAAAGCCTGCTGAAACACAGCAGTGTGCAGGGCGAGTTGTCTCGGCAGCGATGTTCGAGGGTCCTCCGTTGTTCTCGTTGTCCACTAAGTTTGTGGAAGCACAGTCTTTTGGCAAATGCGGTGCAAAAGTCTCTTTGGCAAACACGGCCTCCGCAAAGGTTTTGGACAGCCGGCAGGCGAGCTGTAGTTGAGATGGTCTTGGTCTGTCAGATGCAGCTGGGTTGAATAGTGGCTCTGCTAACTTTTTCTTAACTCTAAATCCTTCAAAATAAACTTGGAGATAGTTTCGATGGCCTGTCGATACTGCCTTCAAAGTTGTTATGAACGCTGAATTAACTGAGGTATAAAGAATATAACAAAAACTGAGTTTGCTTAATTAAGTAAAAATACGCGCAACTTAGACGANGTGCAGGGCGAGTTATCTCGGCAGCGATGTTCGAGGGTCCTCCGTTGTTCTCGTTGTCCACTAAGTTTGTGGAAGCACAGTCTTTTGGCAAGTGCAGTGCAAAAGTCTCTTTGGCAAACACGGCCTCCGCAAAGGTTTTGGACAGCCGACAGGCGAGCTGTAGTTGAGATGGTCTTGGTCTGTCGGATGCAGCTGGGTCGAATAGCGGCTCTGCTAACTTCTTCTTAACTCTAAATCCTTCAAAATAAACTTGGAGATAGTTTCGATGGCCTGTCGACCCTACCTCCAGAGTTAATATGAACGCTGAATTAACTGAGGTATAAAGAATATAACAAAAACTGAGTTTGCTTAATTAAGTAAAAATACGCACAACTTACACGACGAAAGAAAAGGCTGGAGATGATTAAGAAAATCCAAATCTCCGGAGAAAATTTACTAAGAGTAAAAGTAAAAGAGACGTGAGCTACAAGAGGTACAGGAGTTACAAGAGTAAAAAAGTAAGAGCCAGAGGTACTAAGCATAGAAGAGAGCGTAAGAGTAAGAGAGCGAACAAAGGCGATCTGGAGGTTTTATCTAACCATCAGAAAAAGGCGTGCGTTGGAGGCGGAGGAAGTTTTTCGCGCCCAGTGTCTATGGACTGTGGCCCTTTCTTTGTTCGGAGTAAAGACGTGGTTTCCTATTTTACTTTATAAAAATATATATATTTGATACGCACAAATGCCACATACTTCCATCATTATAGTCAAATCACAGCGATTGTACCACATATCTGTATGTAACACTGTCTGTATCAAAACATCCAATAAGCATATAGTTTTTTTTACATATAATTCGTGTCTCAAAACATTGTTAATCATAATCTAAATCATAATTTCCTAGTCACTAAAACAAAAGAACAACAACATTAATACTGTTAATGAAAATGGCATTTGTTCCCATAGTTAGATTCTTACGTACTACTTATAATCAGGAATCTAAAGATGCATTTGCTGTAAAACTCACAAACATATGGTCAATAGGAGGCACTGTTGTACCATGTTAAAACAGGGTGTTAGACTTAAATATTGTAACTAAGTCAATTTTTATGCTAGAATCACCAGAATTGAACTGATCATCCTAAGAAAAGAGTAGACATGCGTTAACAACATTATTACACTATTGATTAATTTGGCAAGGTACTTTATCAGGATCCAAACTTTCTTAACATTCATGGGACTATTGAAAGGTCCCTTTCTTCAAGAATGCATCTCAAGATTTATGGCACGTCTGTTTTCTTATCGCCACATCGTGAGGGTGTGTGTGTGTATGTGTGTGTGCGTGGGGTTGATGAGAAGGGATGAGGATATCCCAGATGTAGTGGTGGGGAAAGAAAGCATATTATTGCTTTTGTTTTAAACTCTGTCTGTACGTCCTTATTCAGTCTATACAGGTAAAGCTCCAGTCTTGGTCTTTCAAAGAGGGCATTCTTTGATTTCGGACATGCTCTTAGGTTCCTTGGTCATTGCAATCAGAGGGATTACAACTAAGAGTTTGGAGTGTTCAGATGGCAGTCAATCATTTTAGCATAACAAAAGTTGGCCTTCCTAGGAGTCGGCAAGTCTGGTTTCCCAGATCTGTGGGTTGTCAGAAATGACACCTTTACGGCTGTGGAAGGATGAATCCTGGGAAACACCCAGGAAGAGTTGTTGATTCAAATCACTAAAAGAAATGGCAGGGCTGTAAACATTCCTGCCTCCCTTTTGATCTTTTCCAACTTGCTTACCTCAGGTCCATATGGTGTGCATACTTATTTTAGCAAGCAAAGGGGGTTTTCACTACAGTGCATATAATTTACTAACTCAAAAAAGTGCTCAAGTGCTCTTTATGTACCTGATGTTACTCCCCACCACTGCTGAACACAGGGTAAATCCCTCGCATCTCCACTTGGAAAAACAAATAGAACAGGTTGTCACCATTTCCCTCTCTTAACACACACAAACACACACATCCACACAGGTGGGGCTCCTGTAATGCTTCCTTCTCCAGTTTACCTCTGTGTGTGTGCGTGTGTGTGTTAGCATTAGGCAGCAGCACTCATGTGAAAGCCCAGGAGGATTCCACGTGGATAGAAGTGCTTTTTGAAGGGAGTAATCAGCCACTTAGAAGATATGGCAAGTAAATCTAACCATCTAAGTTAAGGCTAATAAAGAGCACTCAACACACACACACACACACGTCAGATGCTCAGGCTGATGTAGATGAAGGCAAACACTTCCTGCCACACACAGCAACCTCTGACTAAGCTGCATGACAACAAACCGCCTCAGCTCATCCTGGCTACTACACTTCACTTTCTTCTCCTGCCAGTGACAGGTGGGCTTCTTTTGTGGATGAGGAGAGACTCATTCAGAAACACCCAGAACTCAGAGTTCCAGCATTATATGGCAGAAAAACACATTGCCTGGTGAGCTACACCTGTAGAGATTGGCTACTGAGGTGAGGACTGAGGTATCAAGCAGTGGAGGGTGCTCTGGCACTACTGTTATTAATTATCGCCAATGGCAAGGCAAACAATTTCTTAAGCTTGATTTATCCTGCTTCTGTGTAAGCTGAGTGCTGCTGTAGGTACAGACTGTGTAGGCTCCGATTTATAGCCTGGGAACCAGACCAATCTGCGAGCTCATGTTTTATTTACTCTGACAGCGTCTGGTCCCCCACCCATTCAGATAGATTTCCAGCCAACCTGGCCCAGGTCAGGTCAATCACAACCGTTTATCTAATGTGGGACGGGTTTTATGAGACGGCATTTTTTGTAAACCATCAAGATGGAAGAAGTCTAACTTCATTCTATTAGTATGCTGTGATGATTGTGCTGGTTTTATATGTCCAGGTTTTGTGATGTATTGGGTGGAAGCAGAAAGTATTGAGTCGAAATTTAGTTTCTGGTGCTCACAGCATTGAAAATTCTACCAAAGAAATAATCCCTGTGGAACCTGTTGACAGCGTGTTCTGTGGGTTTTTCCAGAGGAACAAGAACATACCTTTTCATGTGAAAGCAGGCAGCTTTTGAACATGTTAAAGAGCATTGCGCTAATAGTGAAAACTGTGGATATATACAGGCCATATGACGGTGGCAGTTGTTCCGTAACATCCTTAGGCTATTTCTCTCTCTTCTCTCACTGTTTCATCCTTGTTGCGTTGAGGACTTATAAATGTTACAATCTATAATTGTGTCATCGTGATTGTCCATACTGTTTTACTATGTCGGTCTGTTCTGTGCACACAACATCTATTTCCTGTCTGTCCGTCCTGGGAGAGGGATCCCTCCTTCCTGAGCTTTCTCCCATTTTTTCCCTATTAAAGAGTTTTTTTGGGGGGGAGTTTCTCCTTATGCAAATCGAGGGTCTAAGGACAGAGGGTGTTGTATGCTGCACAGATTTATGATATTGGGCTATATAAATAAAATTGACATAGCTTTACTTCTGACATTAGAAGGAAATGACACAGTGAAATCTCTCTTTATTACATTTATATATACATATTATATACATTTATAAGAGTAAAAGTAATTGGCTGTGCTGCCGCAGTCTTGACATTACTTTGTATAGGATTGTTTTCTGTCACTCGGTGATAGTACAGCCAGTTTTTCACTCTCTCGAAGCCATGTCTGGATAATAACAAATTAAACAGCAAGTATTTCTTTGTCTCTTCCTTCACCAGGGTTGATCTACACCACTGATATGTTGGACCGCGAGACCAAGGACTCCTATTGGCTAACGGTGTATGCCAGCGACCACGGGGTGGTTCCCCAGTTCACCACTATTGAGGTGTTCGTCCAGGTGGAGGATGTTAACGACAATGCCCCGCTGACCTCAGAGCCACTGTACCGGCCTTCAGTGCCCGAGAACTCTCCGCGGGATGTTTCCGTGATCCAGATCCAGGCCCAGGACCCTGACGCCACACCCCCTGCCGCTGCTGACAGGCTCAACTATCGCATCATCAGCGGAAACCCGCAGAACTTCTTCACCATCAATACCCGCACTGGTGAGTAATGGTGTGTGTGTGTCTGTGTGAGTGAAAAGGCACTGCTGTATCTTAGGGTGAGCAGAATACAGACTGAAAACAGTTAGTCTTCATGTGGGGGTCTGAATGGTTTCAGTTTGCTTGTTTCAGGCTGCTTCAGAGACTGGGCTGTAAGCTAGAACTTGGATCAGATGGTTTCCTCTGATCCAGTGCAGGACAGTGTTCAGTCTGTATTTTAGTTGGCTTTTATGCCAATGATGAAAACGAGATTAAAACAAATTTCAAAGTAACCTTTGAAAACAAAAATGATTTTCAACAAAAAAACAAAAAAAGGGACAGAAACAGAAGGAAATAAACCCTAAATTTGGATGAGAAGATGGATGAAGAGATGATAAACTGAACAGATAGAACTGGAGAACCAGAGCTGCTGTTTTGCACCAAAACCTCAAAATTCAGTTTTATTTATATAGCGCCATAACAAAGTTATCTCAGGGCACTTTTTCATATAGAGCAGGTCTAGACCGACTCTTTATGTTTCCAGAGACCCAACAATTCCCACCAAGAGCAAGCACTAAGCGACAGTGGCAAGGAAAAACTTCCTTTTAACAGGCAGAAACCTTGAGCAGAGCTGTGGGTGGGCGGTCATCTGCCTCGACCGTTTTGGGTCCACTCAGACATATTAACAAACAGACCTGAGACCTGCAGCAATACAGTCACACTGATTACACTCAATGTTATTTAGACCTAGTCGGTGAATTGGGTTATAAAATAATAGCTGCTGTTTTACTCAGAGCACGTCAGTTTGTTTTGCACCGTTTACATTCAGTTTGCACATGTGATGTTAACAGTCCTGATTGCAAATATCAAAAAGATTTACAATAATTGCAATGTTGTTGTTGTTGTAAACCAAGGCTTTTATTTTATAGTTCGATGATGTGACATATCCAGTTCCAATTTTCTGGGGTTCTTGACGTTTCCTCATTACTGGCATTCAGTTGGGTGATTATAACACTACAGTCCATATACATCTAATTGAAGGTATTTGGTTCAGCATAGTGTTGAGGGACACATTAGAATAATAGTATCTGTATAGTGTACGTGTGGGATGAAGCAGAAGGAGTGAAGAGGAGGAGGAGAGGGCAGAAGCTGGGAGAAACAACAAAAGCAGCTGCAACATTGTCTGGGAAAGTGAACACACACATCCCCTCTGCACGCTGCCTCACACACAGTTTGTTCTGCAGATAAGGCTTGTGCTGGAGAGGGGGGAGATATAATTGGCTGCTGCTATATTTATCTTTTCTTTAGTCAACATCTCTTTGCTTTGAATTTGATAATATTCCACCCATTCGTCTCAAGCAACTTGTCCTCTTTCTCTCTTTCTGCCTTTATTGAAGAGATTCTTCCACTTTACTTTTTTGTATTGTCATCTTTTATCTCCTCATGTTTTCTCTTTCTGTCATCCTCCCATACACTCATTTCCCTCTGACTTTCTCCTGACTTCTCTTGATAGCTGTTTTTTTCCAGCCACGTGTCTGTCTCTCTCTGTCTCGATGGCAGGTGTTGAATATTTAATTTTTTCATTATGAAACATTAATGAGGGACTGCAGATCATGCATAAGCCTGTAGCACTCTTCCTCTCTCATTTACACTTTTTAGTTGTGTTTAATTCCTCTGTCCATCTGCCTAAGTGTCTCTTATTCTTCTCTAATTCTACCTAATTCTACTTCTCTTTCTGTGGTATCAGTGTGACCCTCAGTGCCTGAAGCACAGCACAGTCCATGTGGATGTTATGTCATTGTAGCTACAGCAGTAGTTGACAGGCTGTGGCTGTTAAACTACTCTTACAGCATATTTTACTTTTGCTTTTGCACTTTGTTTAAGATGAATTCTAGAAACAGTTATTCCTTAAAGGAGCTATGCTACTTATAGCAATAGGTCTTCAGACTGTAATATTGATTGATATCTAGACTTCCCATTTTTTTATCCTTAAGTAGCACATCTCATCCACACTGCCTGACAGTATGATATATATTATGAATTAACTTGTTCAGCTTATCATTAAGTGTGTTTAGAGTTTTTATTTTTCAAAAATAATAATTAAATTTTTTCATAGTCACCTAATATTACATTACATAATTGATAACAATAGCTGCACTTGATCAGAGCTGTGAGAGTCTACGTGGATCCACTCAGACATATTAACAAACAGACCTGAGTTCTGCAGCAATACAGTCACACCAATTACACTGAATGTTTGGACCTAGTCAGTCCCGGGTCCGGTCTTAGATACAAGTGGACCCGTGAAGACCTCTGCCAAATATCAGCAGCTGGCCAGACCTGAGACCTGCAGCAATACAGTCACACCGATTACACTGAATGTTATTTGGACCTAGTCGGTCCCGGGTTGGGTCTTAGATACAAGTGGACCCGTGAAGACCTCTGCCAAATATCAGCAGCTGGCCAGATATTCATGGAATGACACCCTGATCTCCTGTAGCATTTGAAATAAATTCCAGGGAAAACCGCCATGAAAATCCATTTTGGACATAATATTTCCTCTAGCTCATGAAATGCCTTCCTTATTGCCATGTAAAGTGTTCTGAAACAGGATGTTGATGCATGCCATGAGAAAGTGAGGGATGCATGTTAAGTGTAAACCAGTTGGCTATTAGTTATAAAGATAAAGGCAGTTTGAGAAAAGTGGGTTTGTTAAACTGTTTGTGATGGTTTATTGGTCACCACTGAAATGTAAAGTTTTACAGGAAGCAGCAGTTTTCCAGGAAGTTCAAATGCCCAGTCTGACATTTTTACCCGACTACTGTAAGGCTCTCGCTCTCTCTCTCTCTCTTTCTCTCTCTCTCTCCCCGGCTGTTTTCTAATTAAATGTCCTTAATCCTCTAAATGACTGGGATAATTAACTCGGGGAAAAATCAGCTTGAAAAAATATTCTGAATTCAAGGTTCACTTATTCACTTCTTATGGAGCTTTCAACTGCATCTCATGAAGTTGAATGTATGGGATTTGGCTTACATGATAACAGGTGGTTGTATATGGGGGGAGATGGTAACCCCTGTCTCTGTTAAAAGATGGTCTCTGGTGTCAGATGTGAATGTCCTCCTTGATCTTTCTCTTGGCGTCCACAGGCTCCTGAAGACCTTTGATTTTTTCCCAGTCCATGCTGTGGGTGGTTTTGATATCCTTGTCGATCTGCCCCCATATATGACCACCTGTTATCAGGTGACCAAAATTCCATACATGAAGGCAAATGTACCAACTCCATGACAACTGAGCAACATCCATGAAGACCATGAGGTTTGTTTGAAAGCTCTAGAAAAGGGTAGTAAGTAGTCCTTAAGATTTGAGTTAAGATAATTTTGTCAAACCAAATTTTTGAACCGGTGAATTGGTCTCCTTTTTCAAGTTTGTCATGTACATTTTCATCAACATTATTGGTGAGGTTTTGAACGTATTTTCTTTACTTTCACACAGAGGTCAGTCTCATTGTGATATCATTTGTAAAAGAGTTTTACATCAGTTTTGCTGATGATCCTGTATTATCGTTATTGTTAAAGCTGTTTGTTCTGAGCCTTCAGAGCAGTCAACACGGGGGCAACACTGGGTCAGTTGTTCCGGGCCCTGGGTCAAGGGAGGGCCCAGAAGGAACCTCTAACCTTTAAATAATCTGCTGGAATAATTTGACGGGGGGCCTTTGGAGGTCATCTTGTCCTGGGCACAAGAAAGACACACAGTAGGCCTGCGAGCCATACAAGGCCTGACTACATCTTGTGAGCTCAATTTTGGAAAGTTTAGTATAGAACTCAGCTCTTGCAAATGGACTGAACAGATACAGTACATGAGTGAACTGTGTCTGTCCCATACCTCCTGAATATGACATTGTCTTTAACCCTCTTGCCTAATAATTTTACTACCTAAAATGGGAAACTCTTATAACCAGTTGTAACCAAGCAGTATGATAATGCACAAGAGAACGGAAGTTTTTGTGGTTGTTTTGCAATGCATGTTGTGTAAGACAAAATCAATGTAACCACAGTGCATCTACTGTGGGTAATGCACTTTGACAATATGCATCAATCAGATTAGAGAGTCCAGATGGAACACATACCTGCAGCCTTCAGATGGCTGTAAAGGGAGTTAAATCAACTGAAACTGAAGCCATTCATACAGTATGCAAACTGCTGTGATGACAGATGGAGCAATTATTTATTAATTTACTCCACCTTCCTTGATTTGTTCTGCACGTTTAGATGTGTCTACTGGTTGAAGAATAAAAAATGAAAGTAACAAGCAAATCGTTAATTGAAGGGGTTTATGTAGGTGTGTCTCCACCAATTAAATTGATCAAAATAGCACATGCAGGCCAGTAGGAATTACATCCATGCTGGATGATTCCACACCTCAGGATTTACATCCAATGCCAATGTTCAGTGACAATGCAATAAGTAGTATTTATGTAGCAAGATGGAAAGTAAAGCCCACTTCAGATTTGTGGCGAGATGAGCTGAAACTTGCAACTACTTGCAATGCGCCGGTCTGCAACGTTCTGAAACCTTCCAGTTGCAACTAGACTAGACGGTGTATGGTTTCCATAGCAACAACTCTCTGTACTTCCATTCTAACTGCTAACTTCCAGGATTTTTTGTAGCTGTCTTAAAATATGAATGAGGATAGAGATAGTGAGTTACTTGCTACAGTTGCATTGCTAGTATTGATGAAATGGCGAAAACATAAAAAAAGGAGAGGTCAAGATGACCAGCTGACTTTACTACGAGCTGATTGGCTGTTGAAACAGGTGACTTACGTTCTAAAACCAGCCACTGGCGACTTGACTATAGCCGACATCAGTCGGCTATAGTCGAGTTGAGATGGGCCAGTTCACACCGCTGCAACTTTCCCTGCAACGTTCTAAAACGGTTTGTCTCGTGAATCTTTGGTCAGAACTGGGCTTAAGGGTGTGGAGGTTGGAGTGGTGGCTTTCATGCAAGAGATCTGAGTTTGTGTTCCGTCATAAATGGCAGAACCTCTTTCCCCATCATTACGGGTCTCTTGTCCTGTTTGTCATTCCGTATCATTCCCAATCTCACAACAACAATTAAGCTTTTGGCTGCCAGTTAACACACATTCAAACTCTGACTAAACTAATTTTGTTGTATTTAACTCAATTATGATGAAAGCTTGAGTTCATTCTGTTCAGTTTGCATTATAGTTCCTACAATGAGAGACTGGCTACAGCCCAATTAAGGTATTTCCTCTGAGTTGTTCCCCTTGTGGCAGATTAGAGTACCTCTGTAGAAAGTTAATCATATAGGAATGGTATAAGGTAATGTACATAGTGATATTGAGTGTGGAGGAACACACTCACTACGTTGCTCGGACTGGCTTCCACAGTGATTATAATGTATGGTGGCATGCATCTTCCAGCCTTCTTCCCATGTCTAGTCCTCCATTTTTGGCATATTTGTCAAATCTATTACCCCTCTATTATTTCTGCCTCGGGTCTCTTATCCTGTTCCTTATTCCCAATATTAGCAATTAAGCTTTTGGCTACCAGGGTACAGAGGAGGAGAAGAGGAGGTGTGTGTTTGTGTGCATTTTGTGGGGAAGACAGACTCTCTCGGATGTTAAGCAGGGTTACTTCTGACTTCCTGACTAAATGACCCCCATTAAGCCTTGATTTCTTCATTATGAAAGGCTGTTCCTTTTTCAGCAAAATCCTGCTTCATAGTCATACACTTATTATATCCCCCACTAACCCAGTCCGACACACTAGATTAACCTGTTAGGGTGCCCCAAGGCAAATGTTTGCTGTTGGGCCCATGGAGCATTGGGACAGTTGCCCCCTTACCCACGGTTGGTATTTGGATGCACACATTTAAATTATAAATAAACCAAAACTGCCAGACAGCTGGTGGACAGTTTGGGGTGGCCCTATATTAAGCACTTTGTAAGCGCTGGTTTTGGTTTGGTTGTTTAAATTGCTCCTGACCATGAGTGGCCCAGAGATAGTGTTAGGTTCCAGGGTATTTATCTGGTTTTGGTTATGTTGGATTTAAGGTTTTTTGTATTATTGAAAGTCTTGTTTTATGTTCATTTTATGTTACTGCATTCTTGTCTTGGCTTTTGAGTTTATTCATTGTTCTGGTTCTGGTCTTGGTCTTGTATTAAGTTTTTGGTCTGGTTGTTCTCTTGTCTCTTCCTTGATTATGTTTCACCTATGTCTCATTACTCACTTGGTTTCAGTTCCCCTCGTTAGTCTGTCTCTATTTATACCTGTCTTTTCCCTGTGTGCCTTGTCGGGTCATTATTTACTGTTGGTTGTTTCTTTGCGCCATGCTCTTCATGCTTCGTCCATGTTTGCCAGTTTTGTGAGTTACCTTGCCACCTTGATATGGACTATCTTATGTTTGGAAACCTCTGTCTTTTGGACCATCTTGTGTTTTACAGACTTTTTCTACCTGCCTTACCAAGAGCAATAAACCTTTTGTTTTTTCCCTGTCTCTGAGTCATGTCTGCATTTGGGTCCCACTCCTACTACCCTTCAACCCCGCATCCGGATAGATATATCCACCCCCTAGCAGATCCTAACAGATAGCAGTACTGGCCTGACAGACAGGCATTGTGGAGGGGTTTGTGGAAATATGGAAATCTGAGACAATACTGAATTTGGACCCATGCACAAGCGGACTCAAGCAGACTAAACATGCAGTAGCAGTTGGGTTAGGCAAAACTTACTTAGTCTGGATGCAAGATACAGGTCTGCAACAAATGGCAGTCACCATAGGCCCAAAAGGGATCACACAGGTGGGCAAAATCACTAATAGCAGACAGGCCGATACAGGAAAAAAAGGGCTGCAGTGCTATGTACGGTGAGAATGCACAATAGAAGATCTGGCAAATTACTAAATGCTACAGGGCAGATACTGTATATATGGGGAAGGTATGCGGCAGGAAGAGGATCATGTGATTGGCAAAGGAACACAATGAGGAAGGCTGGTAGGCAAGAGAGGAATAGCAGGGACCGAAATGTCTGCAGAGACGATTGAACAGACAAATGAATCGGATGTAGCTGATTGTAAGGATGAAGCGGCAGTCATGACACGTGACTACATGTTGCTGATGATGCAAACAAAGCTAAACTTGAAGTGAAGCTTAATATAGTTAGGTTGGCATTAGAGCCCATTTGGCCCCTATATTTACCTTGTATGCCTATACAAGTTGGGCCCTTGTAAGCAGTCATTTCCTGGCCCCATGGGCTCTATTGGTGGTCCACTTACAGTATGTGGGCTAATGATTGGCATGGCTCTCCCAGGATTTTTGATAATGATGGAAATAAAAATGCCAGCAAGTTGGAGCTCATGTGGGGGCCTAAGGATGATTGCTCACATTGCACACTCAGACCTACTTTGACCCCACTGGCAACCAACTTGGACATATTTGTATGGGTTTCACTTGATTTACCCCATTTGTGTTGCCAAAATGAATAAATATAATAAATGCCAACCTCTCACTATCCTATGTGGGGGCCACATGGACATGTCGGCTGAGACACTATATGTAAAGTGTATTTTTGTGTGTGTCTTCACTGTAACCTGCCTGCTTACCTCTCTGGTTTGTGATTGATGGCTTGCTGCTGAAGTGATTTGCTCTCATTATTGTGATTCCTCCTAATTAGTGTTGATCAGGACTTCAGTTAATGAAATGCTAATGTGGACAGTACTGTTGCTGAGACCTCACTACAACCATTTGTAACTTACACACTCATAACATGCAATAATGCAACATGTAATGTTGTGATTCTTTTGTGTGTGTTTGTGTAAAAGTGATGTTGTTGGTGTTTGTTAATTAGGTTTCTGTCAGTGGGGCATTTTACAACAGATGGTGCATGTGTGTGTTGTGAATGTATTTGTGTCTGAATATACTCAAGTTTTGGGATCTTTTCTTCAGCATATAATTATAGAAGTACCTGCATTTCTGTGTGTGTGTGTGTGTGTGTGTGTGTGTGTGTGTGTGTGTGTGTGCATTTTTGGGTTTGTGTGTTATTGTAATAATTTGCATTTGGGTCTCAAGGTCTTGATGTTTCTATTAGTTTATCTATTACCGGGTGTTAATGTTATGTGTTTGTGTAATATTGTGGGTTTTTGTATGTGTGTATTGTCATCTGTGACTTTGATGCTATGACATAACAGCTGGATACGTACAGAGAGACAGTAGTTTATAGACTGAGTGTGTGTGCTGTGTGTGTTGTGTTGTCACATTCCCTTCCTTGTTAAAGCTAATGAACTGGCACTTACAGATGCAGGAACTGGAGTCAGCTGCTCCCAGCTTGTTAGCATGTCAGTCTGCCTGGCTAATGTAGCAGAAAACCCAACAGCCGTGCTCTCATTAATCAATAGCGTTTTTCTCTGATTGTTAAGCTTGCATTTATGACTGGAACAGTCCACGGTAAGTGGTAAGTATAAAGGGTGTCAGTATTGATCAATATTATGAACATGTAGTGGAAACACGTTAAAGTTATATTATCAAATACGGGGAACCAAAATAACTATAGCGTTATTAGTCTTACACAGCAGTACCAAATACCTGGGTCTATACGCATGTGTGTAAATTGAAGTAGAGCTATAACACTCAACTTCGGCTATCAGAAATACTCAATATTTATATTAAATAACAGAATT
>LKNJ01007833.1:0-10962 GCA_002120245.1 Maccullochella peelii | reverse complement strand
TATATAATTACATATATACTGTGTGGTAGAGCTTTTTAAAGGGGCCAAGAGAAGATGAAAGTGGATTCAGAGGAAAGGGCGTTGGAGTTTTATGGAACAATTTCTCAGAATTTCTTGAGCACTTTTTCTTCACCATACAACGGCACTATTGTACCTTCCATTTATCCTGCATCTCTGGTGTTCTCAGTACATGGAACGCAAAGACTACCTCAAACATCAAAGAGCACATTTTCAAAAAAGAATTGTACAGAGTGCATCTAGATTCATTATGATTTTATTTTATATTTATTGTTGTGGGGTTGGTTAGTCCAGTACAACCTGGAATTCAAGCTTAATTTCCTTTCTTCAGTTTAAACCCATGCTCCTCTTTCATTTTCAGTAATAGCTGAATATGAAGTTGCTGTTTTCTGTGGTTTTAGGATCATTTCCTCAGATTTAAGCCTCAATATAACAGAATTAAATTAAATTATACATACTGCATAATGCATCTTAATACAAATAACCCTGTATGAGTTATATTAAAATGAATCCAGGTGCATATTGCGTATTTTAGAAGGCAATGTTAATGTGAAAAGAACCACACATCACATTTTGTTGACACACCAGGTGGCAAATTTGAGTCAGTACAAGTCACTGACATCACCACAGACCAACTGCTAACATGTTAGCCTGCCAAGACATGCTAGCGCTAGTTAGTCACAACAGCTGCCTTAGCTTCTTACTATTTTCTTTGCACTGGGCCATGTACCCCCCAAAGGCAGAGTTAACATGTTTTCTAACTGTTTCCCAACAACATCTTTAGCGTGGTAGCTGTCTCATAACTGTGACAGACTCCGACTGAGGAGGTTAAATAAATGTAGATGGCGCAATATGGCTAATAAGCTATGATAGCTTCCTCCATTTTGGACTCTCCAACTCTCTGTTCCTTCAATACCGCTCACTATTTGTCGACACAGAAAATTTGCACGGATTTGCTTTGACCCCACAAGTGAATCCACTGATTCTACAATTCGATTGGAATTAATTGATTTCACAGCTTAAAACCAACTCTTCACCCACCTGCAGCAAGCAGAATGGGGCGGATGGGTGGTCTAAGTGTCAGACCCTAACCTGACATCTTACAGATTAGGGTCTGACCTATACCAGGGACTTATCTTTAAAATGATTAGTAACTGGGAAAGATGCTAAAATGCATGTACAAAGGTCTGAACTACAAGATCATTTCTGAAAATATTTAAGTCATAACCTATCCGTACAATAACAAAATAATGTATTGTCATTAGTTTCAATGACTTTGCCAAAATGTGTTGTGTAAATGTACAGAAAAGAAAGCAACGTCCTGAAATGTATTAATAAAATGTATTTGTACTATTTTGTCTCACATTCTATAAAGATACAGAACTCAAATGTAAGCTTCTCACTTCAGGTAATTAGCACATCTTTTTATTAGACTTTGTAACCCAACCTTGAATATCTTTCGCAGTTTGTTCCCTCATGGAGAGAAGCTCTAAACAGATTTTTAAAAAAATGCAATTTCATACTCCTAACTGCCTTAATTAGCTACAGTAGAAAGTTCACCTTCTCTCACCTCTCTCTTAAGAGAATCCTGCACTCTTGAGGGTTAGAAAAGGGCAGGACGGACGGAGTAAAGTGGTCAACTACTGTGTGTGTATGTGCACGTACGTGTGTGTGTGAGATTAAAGGAGACACTGATGAAACGATTCCTTTCTGTTGGTAAGCATGCAGAGAGAAAACAGGCAGCGGGATGCTTGACACCCAAAACCCCTGAGCTGGGTTTCGCCATGGGAGGGTCCTGCGTTGAGTGTGAGTAATTACATGTGTGAGTACTTTGCTGCCCTGTGGCTTCTGAGAATCCTCTTCATAATGATCTCCACAGACACTCACATACACACACGCACAACCAAAACCACATTCTTACTGTTCAAATCAGTCTCTCAGGCGTGCTAATTATGGGAATCAAGAATCGATTTTCCTCTGCTGTAACATCCACGTTGGTTGGTCTCATGTTTTAGCAAATGGGACGAGTTTTTGTGGGTTTGATGGCTGTGATAGTCACAATATACACAGTGGAGTTATTAGGCCATTAATCTTCTGTAATCCTGATCGAACAATCTCATGTACATCAGGTTCTATTTCTGACTTCTTCTGCGAATGAGGACAGGATGTGGTGCAATTCTGTCTTCCCATACTAAGCGATCCGATTTGCTGATACGAACAGGCCGAATTGCAGCCTATTCATTTACAGTACAACACATTCCCAATAAAAGCACTCATCTCGGTTACGCTTAAACAACTGAGGAGAGCTGTCCCCCCTAATCCATAATGAGATTCCTGGCGGTTTTACAGTTGATACTGCATGATGAACTTTAATGAGATGCTTTTTAAAAGATGAACCCAAATCAGCACTTTTGCTTGGATTACAGGCGGCGGCATGGACGGAAGAAGAAGGGGGGAAAAAGAATCTTTTGCCAAGTGAGGGGAAAGCAGTATTGATCCATATGCATTGTCTCATTAATTTTGCTAGAGGTGTGGATTCCTCATGATCAATATCTAGCGACGGCATCTTTATTCTTCTGTGTAACCTATTACTGTCGGTGAAATGCGAGGCCCGCACCACAATTAGAGCTCTGGAGCAGGCAAGGCCAATCAATAGCATAGATGTATGATTTGTAAAGCAGGAAGCAATAACTAGTCAAAGGTGCAGGGTGTATTCTTCCAAGGCTAAAGGCTAATCTGGTTGAGCGACTCCACCTTAGTCAATAGCCACTATGGTTCCCCAAAGCCCGGATTTAATAATGGGAGGGGCCCTCAAGGCTTTACTGAATAGGACTTCAGGCCCCAGGGTCATTTCCATCTATCTGCTGCTGTTATGAAAGTAATGATCTGCTGACTTCTTTGCCTTTTGCATGATGCACCGTACTACAATAGAGGTTATACAAACTCCCAGAGTAAACATGGCTGAGGAGAAATATACGGATGCTTTGAAGGACAAAATGCACTCCAAATCTAGAAATGCTTAAAAAACTAACACAAATGTAAAGCAAGAGAACAAACATTAGAAAAGAAATGGAAATAAAAAACACACACAAAATAATATGTATACGATAGAAGTGCTCCAGGCCACTAGGGGGAGTGTTAGACTTGTTTTGACTTAAGCAGCAGCAAAAAATACTTAAGCTTTTCCATTAAGGTCAAGAAACCAGAGCAAAGACCAAGATGTGCATGGACATAGGAGGAGGGCATCAAAGGGTAAAGACATTAAAGTAAATATTAATGTCTTAAAACAACATCTATTGCCTATAAGAAAAGAACAAAGACAAGCATTTTACTACTACTGTGGGTTATTTCCTAGGTAGCTTACTGTTCTACAAAATAATGGATGTACCTTTATTCTTTACTCTTTGTTAGCAGGAAAAACAGCAAAGAAATATTAAAATGAAAACCATTACCTGCTGTGGGCCTGACTCTGTTTGTCCCTCAAAGCGAGGACAAAGGAGGGAAGGTTGAGGCTCATTTCCATGCTATTATTTTACGCCTAATTGCTGATTAAAATTTTACCCATGACTAGACTAGGAGTTTTTTATATAATTGCTGCTAGTAGTCGCTGTGTAGGGTGAGGTTAACTGAGTAGCTAACGTCAGCGAGTTAGCATTACCAACGTAATTTTGCGCCTGCTTTTTGTTACCACATTAGCTAATTTGAGTGCTTCACAGATCCACTCAGTTCTTTGTAACTGAGACCCAAACTGCGACCCAAGTCGGGCTAGGTCCAAGTTATATTCAGTTAGGCAAGACAGAGTGTAAACTGTCCAGTGCAGGGGAAAATGACATGTATTGCTACTTTTTTCGACCTCAACTGCTCGCTATATGTTGGTGCATCATTTTGGGTCTGCTCAGATTGACCAGATTTTAGATTGGGGTCATTGTCAGGCTGGTTCTGACTGTCCTCGAGTCCCTTTTGGATTGGGTCTCTTCATTTTGAAAACTAACTTTGCACATCGCCTTTGGGAAGGTTTGTCTCTGGTCTGTGTTGGACCTGTTGAGACCTCTACCACCAATGTCACTACTGTTCCCCATACAGTTCACATATGGAAAATATGTCATGTTTTAGATAATGTTGATAGAAATGAAATAGCTAACTAATTAGGATTTTTAAAATGCTGATGATAATATGAATTATGATGACATGAGAGAGGTAATTAAGTCAGTGGCATCATGGTTTTCTCCTGGATGATGTAAATGTTTCCATGTAGTCAGCGTTGCCAAACTCGGCACTGATGACAGGGCTGCAGCTGCGGAGTGAGATGACATCGTTGAATAGCTCAAAGCTTCCTCGCCCAGCTGTATTTTCATATCAGCAGTACAGTGGCTATTAGCATATTAGGCTGTCCTTTTCTGTCAGCCCCTGCCATGGTTTACAAGTAAATGGAATGACTATAAATCACTGCTAAATCACACAGCAGAACTAAGATTATGTTTAGAATAATGACATAGCTATAAATCTTCCATGCTGCTGACTGGACTAGACAAAAACACAAGTTTATTCTGGGGTTTGTAATATAATTTCCAATTCAGATTAGCCTGACATTGATGGATTGGATCATCATTCTCTGAAAATGCAAACTGACTTTTTTTGTTGACAGGCTGACAATTTGACATCAGTTTATTGTGTGGGTGGGCTGCTCTGTCAATAGTTTGGGGGAATAAAAATGAAATCAAATAGATTGTCGAATTTAGAAGTTTTCATTAACTTTGAGAAAAAGTTTGGAGGATCAGCTTCGCAGCTTGTCATTTCAACATGTCACCGCATAGTATTATGCATCCCGTGGCCTGTGTAGTAACAGAGAAAGAGCTTATAGATATTGGTGAATTGTTTGTCTAACAGCCTCCTGGCTTTCTCTTTCTGAGTGCAGAGGCACTTACTAGAGAACAGTGATGGCTGTTGGTCATTTGTGTATGGATTTCACTGCCACGTTTGAGAAGTTGCAGCTCTCAGGTATTCACTGCAGCATGAAAAGCAATAAATAGCAGAGCTATCTCACTGTTAAAGTCCACTTACCTCCTGAGGGCCCAGTGCTCTATATGTAAATGAGAGTGCCTTGTAACAAGTACGCACACGTAGGTATTCTCCCTATTTCTTTCGCACTCAGAGACACACATGCTTTCACGTGCACACACACACACTCACACACACACACACACACACACACATTTGCCAAGTGATTCTAACTGTGTTCTGCCTTAGATGAAAACAAAATACTCCTTTCCTCCAGCAGGTTGGACACGAGGTGACTGCGTCCTCTTCTACCATTCAAGTGTGATGCCTCTTGTTTCCCTCTTGTTTTCCTTTCTTTTCCTCCACGTCACACTGGCTCCCAAACAATTGAATTAGACAGTGTGTGCCAAGCTGTTAATATCCTGAAAATCACTGGGTGGTTTGGAGGTACGGAGGCCTTCATTGTTTCTAGATCAGTGTGCTTGTTCAAAGCGGGCCTTTCAGCTTTCAATCACAATATTCTTACCAGAGCTGAAAGCCAGAACTTTGTTTTCGACCCCACCCCTCTGTGCGGTTTAGGACTGACCTGAAAAGTCTGAAGGTAATGGCAGTTAATCACATACATCAGTCAAACTAAAGAGAAAGGCAGCAATGACCCCGCGTGTCCACCGCTCATTGCCCATGGCGTCTTCATGACAGAGAGGGTCAGACAGGGAGCAGCGAAGAAAAACAAACTTCAAATATGGAGTGGGTATTTAATTAACCATGACAACATAGTTGCTTAACGAGCATTTTTTCCTTGACTTAAGTCTGCCAACCATTCTCTGAAGCTTCTCACAGTTGCTCAGGGAAACTCAACATCTTCACAAGTTAGCCACAAAAATGAGTGGGACGCTTGCCAAAGCTTTGTAAATAAACACAAAGATGAAACAGCCCTGCCAACATCCTCCTGGTACACTGGGAGAGAAGTTTTAATGAAGATATTTCATGCTAACTATTTTCAATAGAGGCCTTGGTTTCCAGAATGGCAATGCACAGCTGCCAAACATGTGTGGTGCTTTCCTTTCCCTTCATTACTGGCTGGTACTGACCAACAAATGCTTTACTTGTAGACAAATAATGTCCAGTAAGAATAATTACGTGTACTCCTAATGAACTAGACTGCTACAACACATCTAATAACGGGCTGCCTGTGCATAACATATATATGACAATAGTCACCAACACTGTAGAATGTGACCGGGCCTGTAATCACATTAACTTACATCCACATGTGTACACTGCACCTAAACTAAATAACATTGTCTTTAAGTGCAAAAATCACATTCAGCATATACAGAAGTTCCACACAATTTTCTCATTTACTATTTAACATATGAGGTTATTACACCATTAACTGCATTTGCTGGCTGACCTAGATGGTCTAGCTAGCCCTGCTACCTGCTAATTTCTGCTGTATTGGTAATACAGGAAGCCTAGCATTCCAGCCTACCTGGCTAACTCCACACAGGCTGAGTGGTCTAAGCCTGCTAGCTAACTACCTGTAACACAATCCAAATACACATGGCAGTCTACAGGTCAAAGTAATAAGCTATAAAAAGACCAGACACACTGCTTGGATTAACCACGCATTTTATCCGGCTTTACTGACTCCAAAATAACATTAATACTAATTAAAACTCCAATAGCCTGCAAATTGCTAATTCTAATTGCTAACAGGAATTACTAAAGCTAATCACCAATGCTGACCGGTAACACTTACAGCCCGCAATTCGCAAATGCTAATAGCCAATGCTAAAAGCATGTAAACTCAAATTCACAGCATTATCTGTGACCATAACAAATATCTTCATTGTTTACAAGAGTTCACAGGCTGCTGTGTTCTGTCCCCATAACTGTTAGGATCCATGGACCTTATCTGGTTTTGTTTATGTTAGGGTTTTATTTTGAAGTCATGTCTTGTGTTTCTTCTGTGTTCCCGCTTCCTGGTGTCTCTGCCCTTGATTGTATTCACCTGTGTCTCGTCACTCACCTGTTTCTGTTTCCCTCGTCAGTGTCTTGCCCTATATATGCCTGTGCCGTCCCTTTGTGCTTTGTCGGATCTTTGCTAGATGTTCCAAGTTCCAAGTTCTAAGTTCTAAGTTCCAAGTTCCAAGTTCCAAGTTCTAAGTTCTAAGTTCTTTGTGTTCATGCGTTCATGCCACGTTCCATGTCTGTGAGTTTTTCATGCTTCATCGTTGGACTGTCTTTGTGGATTACCTTTGTATCTCATGTTCCTGTGTTTTTGGACTTCCCAGTTTGTTTGTACCTGTCACCACCAACAGTAAGATTAATAAACCTTTTGTTTTGAACTTACCAGTATGTCTGCGTTTGGGTCCTACTCCTACAACCCTGTAACCCCTCACCCTAACCGATACCATTCAGTTACCACACATCCTAACAATAACAGTCCTATTACAGTCGTTTTACCTGTGAAAAACATATTTATGACAATAGTCAGCAACACTGTTCATATTAGCAATGACTCAATGTGCATCAGCTGTAACTCAGCGAGAGCGATGCTCACTGCCATAGCAAAGCTCAGAACAGTCTGGTACTGACTGCCACGAAATACACGCAGATGCAGTGGTGGAATGTGACGTAGCCTACATGTGAAGTACATTTACTCAAGTACTGCAAGTGGGGAGAGTCGTAGTTTAACACTGTTAATTCACATGCTAACAGTTTCTCTTTCTCTCTCTTATTTACCGTTTTGTTAAAGAGTAAGATCCTTTTTGTTTAACCAGAAACAGAAAGTCTCGATCAAAAAAAAGGTTGAGTTGTTGCAGGAAGACGAAAGGATCTTACTCTTTAACAAACGGTCTGTCCCTGTAGGGATCTTTTCCATAATGTTGTCAAACACTTCAAATAACAATCTGAACCTGTCAATGGCAGAAACAAGCACTTTTAGTGGACGGACTTTTCACGGGTGCAGTTGCCCCAAACGATTACGTTGCAGCCATTGCAGCCCGTTCACAGATGACGGCGGAGGTGACCTACTGGACTAATTCCAAAACCTTTGGTAACTATTAGTCATTTAGATCCCAAAATTTACACTGCTTATTAACGGACTACAGTGTAGTAAGAAATGCAATGTTAAGATGTGTCACCATGTAGCAAAATTCCCCACATTTAAAGCTGCATTTCTGAGTTTGTCATTGTCATTCCAAAAGAAGTGAAATTATAGTGATAGCTGTGACTGGAATTGCCGTCATGAAGGTGAGGCACACTCTGCAGTCTTTCAAGGGCAGTCGTATGGCATTAACAATGCATGCTGTGCCTCACCTAGAGGTCAAAGCACCCAAACAGATTTTTTAAATCAATAATCGACAGCATGAATTCATCTCCAAAGCCCTCTCCTGTACAGTTTTAACTCAGACATACCTCCTCATTTTTCCAAAGCACAGATCTTGTTTTAATACTGCCCACAGCCATACAGAGAGTGACTGTGATTCACTGTTAGATGTTACTTTATTTCCCTTAGCTGTTATATTAGTTTTTCATGTTGAAGTTGCTAGAGAAGCATTCTGGTCGAGGCCTTCCTCGTAAACTTCATTCCACTGCAGGCTATCACTTATAAAAAGGGAGAAATTGTGCGAATCAAGATTGAAGCCAGCCATCTCCACAGACAAAACAGCGCTTCACCTTTTTTGTTGTGAAGAAAAGGAGCAGAAATCGCTTCAAATAAGCGTAATATCCAATATGACAGGTTTTAGTGTGGGGTGAGCAAATTTAGAGCAAGCTAACCACCACTGCCTGTCTATCTCTGTACAGCCCTGCATGCAATCGTAGCCCGTGCCCAGCTCGATCATAAATGAAAGTGACTTTGAGAGCAAACAAACAAACAGAGCATAAGTGAATCAGTTAGGCAGAAAGAAGCATGTGGCAGGCAGGCAGGTGATGGATGGTGGCGCTTAGGGGCCGTGACTTTTGGGTAAGTGACAATGACACACATAAAGGTCCACCATTACCCACTTTAAGATGCGGTTAAAGTCCTTATCGACCCGCCCGCCTCACTTGCCAATATGCCAAAGCATCACGCCAGCTGGAGCTAGATTGCAGGCAGGGAATGATTTGCATTGACGAGAACCACCCTTCCATCGCTATAACACACACACACACACACACACACACACACACACTTTATACACAGACAAGTTTCCTTATGTGAGTGTGAGGGTTTAAACCCAAAAGAGAAAAGCACCCGTAGTAGCAAATCATTGATGGATTCCAAATGCTGCACTCTGGTATTCGTCACGAATGCACTTCAGAGTAAAGTGTGCTGCAGGGCCAAATTAATGCCTGACACCAATTTGGTCGAGGACACTTTCTTCCACATCTCCTAATGCTGCTAGAGACGCTCACCTGCGCCGAGTAATTGCATGAAATTACAGCTTCTTCCACTTGCTCCGAATCTGCACTCAAGCCAAGTTCAAACGTCACGTGACGCATCGACGCGTCAAACAGTAAAGCACATCTTTTCCACATTAAAAAGCACATCTGTTCACGCGGCTCACGTCCGTCAATCGCTTGACGCAGGGGGGTTGTTTCCACCAGGCACTGACAAACCTGTCCTATATTTTGATGCGACACTTTGAAAAATCCTGCCTATTTACTTCAGAGGCAGAGTGAGGGAGTATATGACAACGCAGAGCTAGAGAGCTGTCAGGTAGAGAAAAATCCCACCACTAAGACCAATTTTTAAAGACAATCTCACAAACTGGAAACTCTGGAGGAAAATAGCTGTGAACCTGTGTTGTGTTTTCTTGTATTTTACTGCTTTCTTGAGTGCTCTTAACACCATGTTTCTGACCTAAACCCTGTTCCAATAAACTAGCTCAACTTTTGTTTTGACTTTGACAGCTTGCTGGTTTTGATGTGCTGCCTTTGCGAGGGATATGTGAACAGTACGATCGGCTCAACGCTCAAAATATGACATATCGGTTAAAAAAATTACAGATGTACCTGTAAAGGAAAATGTTATTGATGTTACGTCTAGTGCTTTGAATGTTATTTTTTTTTAGGGTAAGATTTTAAAATAAGGCATACAAAACCCTGAATAAAGTTTTATAGCATTTTATTAAATCTATATAGAATATTGGATCTGCTTATTGAATCTAAAACCTTTTCTCAATGATGACCACCAACTGTGTTCTCTGGTTTCTTGTTTTAAATATTGACTAAACTGTCCTGGCCTTTAATGTTCAAAAAAAGTCTCTATTGTCATGTACTTTTTGGAAATGTTTATGACTTAGCTCATTTTTCTTGAACTTGTACTTACATGTAGAGAACAATATCAGGTTGTACAAATGTTGTGTAAATGTCACAAAAAAGGTCCGAATCACAGAGAATGATAAATCAAATGATAAAAAATGCACTAATATTCAGTCAGGCACCCTTTGAGATACTGGGTGAATCAGTGTGGTTTCAGTGTCAGTCATGATTGACAATGTGATGTTTATTCAACATTTAACATAAGTGCTTTGGATTTGGTTTCAATGTCAGGCATCAGTGTAGATTCAATACATCTGCCTGACAATACGCCACTGCTGATTGAATCATATTTTGCTATTAAAAGCTACTTTTAGAGAGTTAGATGCTCTAGACATCGGAGTCCATGCACTGAGCTCTTAATGAATCGTTCTTGATTTACTCTGAATCAGCTGCTAAATTGCAGATAACATAACGAATGGTTACCTCCATATTATGTCAATCAATTACTATTATTATGACAATCAATTACTGACGCAGCTGTCAAGTAGCTACTGAGTTAAACCAGACACCGTAGAATTCCCCAAAAATATTGCAATCAGCATATTGATAGCATATTTAAAGTTCTCCTCCACTCAAAACTATGTTTTTTCTTCTTGTTCCTACAGCTGAATGTTTGAGCTTCACTTTACAAAA
>LKNJ01007832.1:237-14969 GCA_002120245.1 Maccullochella peelii | reverse complement strand
GCAAGTCTGCACGGTCCAGACCCTGGTGGTAATCCCTCTGATTACAACATCATAGGAATCTAAGACCATTCTGGACTGTTCAGGAGACTATCTTCTCTGGAGACAGAGACTGGACCTCACCTGCATCAACTGAATAAAGAACAGACAGAGTATAAAACAAGAGTAATCTGCTCCCTCTCAACTCTACCCGAGACTTCACACCTTCTCCCCCCACACTCACACATACACACACACACACACACACACACACAGACATCCCGAATCTTCCCCCTTTCCTTGATCTCAGGTAAAGATAAGGAAGAAAGTCACCAGATGCATCATAAATCTCCAGAGGCATTCTTGAAGAAAGGGACCTTCCAATAGTCCCCTGAATGTTCAGAAAGTCTGGATTCTGATAAAGTACCTTGCCAAATTAATCAATAATGTAATAATGTTGTTAACACATGTCTACTCTTTTCTTAGGATGATCAGTTCAATTCCGGTGATTCTAGCATAAAAATTGACTTAGTTACAATATTTAAGTCTAACACCCTGTTTTAACATGGTACAACAGTGCCCCCTATTGACCATATGTTTGTGAGTTTTACNGTATCAAAGATACCTTCTCTGGAATTAATGAATGGACCTCGACTATAGACTGAATGAAGAACACACACACATACACACAGACAGACACACACAGACACCCACTTCCTTCCTTCCTTTGATCTCAGGTCAGATAAGGAAGAGAACCCAGGGTGTCGTAAAACCCTCAGTGCATTCCTGAAGAAAGGACTTTGCAAGGAGTCCTGGATGCTCAAAGCTTGGATTCTGATAAAGTACCCTGCCAAATTAATCAACAATGTAATAATGCTATTAACCTGTGTCTAATTTTTTTATTAGGATTATAAATTCAATTCTGGTCTTTCTGACATAAATTTGGACGAAGTTACATAGATTAAGTCTAACACCCTGTTTTAACACGGTACAACAGTGCCCCCTATTGACCATATGTTTGTGAGTTTTACAGTACACGTAATTTCAAGATTCTGAACCATAAGAGCATGTAAAGAACTAAAACTTCGTATTGATGCTATTTTGTTTCCTTAACGATGTTGATGCTGTTGTTAATTTGTTTTAGCGAGTAGGAAATTATGATTTAGATTATGATTAACCCTGTTTTGAGACATGAATCATGGGGAGCGCCATATGTTGATGTGGATGGTTTGATACCGACATTGTCGCATACGAATAGGTAGTATAATTTTATGAATTGACCTAGTGATGGAGGTATGTGACATTTTTGCGCGTATCAAATTCAGGTATAGATAAATATATATATAAAAAGTTGAGGAAGCAGATTAGTAACTTAAACCCCGTTTATTTGGAACAAAGGATCATAAAAACGGCGGGCCGCAAAAGACTGTCTCCACCTTCAGACACGCCCCTTTTGATGTCTAAGCAAAAAGCTATCGAAGCTCGTCGCTCACTCTCTTCTCGTTCGGTACGTGTACAAGTATCTTCTCTTCATTCACACTCCTAGTCCTTTTTCTTTCTCCGGAGATTTTTCAGATTTTGTATTTTTCTTAAGTCGTCTAAGGCTGCGCGTAACTTTTACTTAATTAAGCAAACTCAAGTCTCGGTAACGTCTGTGTAATTCTAGTTAACTCTGCTTTCATCACGGCTTCAAAGATAGTATCGACAGGCCATCGAAAACTATTTTTCTAGTTATTTTGAAAGATTTGTAGTTAAGAAGAAGCTAGCCGAGCTGCTATTCGAACCAGCAGCAACTCCAGCAACAAAAACAGCAAATACAGCCGCGCCTGCCGAGAGCTTTACGGAGGCCGCGTGTGCCAAAGACTTTGCACCGCATTCGCAGAAGACCCAACTACCACCAGGCGTGGTGAACCAAAACAACAGAAGACCTCGTCGGACATCGCTGGAGAAAGGCTCGCTCTGCAAACCGTCGGGTGCAAGCCGGCTTTCCCCTGAAGAAAACAACACGTGGGACGGAGCCAAGCGACGGTTCGAGTTTCCCTCCAGGAGCCTGCACGTGGTACTGCATCAAATGACGTCTCTTCCCCTCCAGAAGACTACACAAGACGGATCGGCAAAAGTAGGCACACACGCAACTAAAGCTGTTGTTGGATCAGAGTTGATGTCGAATAAGAGCTCAGAATACTACATTTAGATTTTAGGAAAGTAATTTGCAAATTAGCGTTTCCTCGTTTTTCTTAACCACACATACCTCCGTTACTAACGCCAAAAGTAACCATCTCTTGCCACTGCTATTCAAATAACCTTTATTTTATTTTCGCTTCTTTCTGTTTATTTTCTTTGTTTTATTTCATATCATATCATTAAGCTTTCTATCGTATATTCACACTATTNTTTCCCCTGAAGAAAACAACCCGTGGGACGGAGCCCAGCGACGGTTCGAGTTTCCCTCCAGGAGACTGCACGTGGTACTGGATCACACGACGTCTCTTCCCCTCCAGAAGACTGCACAAGACGGATCGGCAAAAGTAGGCACACACGCAACTAAAGCTGTTGCTGGATCAGAGTTGATGTCGAATAAGAGCTCAGAATACTACATTTAGATTTTAGTAAAGTAATTTGCAAATTAGCGTTTCCTCGTTTTTCTTAACCACACATACCTCCGTTACTAACGCCAAAAGTAACCATCTCTTGCCACTGCTATTCAAATAACCTTTATTTTATTTTCGCTTCTTTCTGTTTATTTTCTTTGTTTTATTTCATATCATATCATTAAGCTTTCTATCGTATATTCACACTATTGATTTGTTAAGACATTTAGCTATTAATAAATGTTTGTTTATCACACCGTCTGACTGTAGAGGTTTTTATTCAAAGTAAGGATCAAAGATCAATGTGTTTAGGATTCACCCCTTTAGATAATAAGACTGATCAATTTTATTTTATTTTAGTTTAACTTTTTATTTTCCTTCAACCGAAGGTGGTGCCCCGTGTTTTAATAATATAATACTAAATATCTAAGAGGTAGGATCGCTACATAGTATTATTTGTATTAACATTAATACCATTACCACTACTGCTGCTTTACATCTGTATGTAGAACTGAACTGCGCTGTGCTACTGCATGTTCGCTTTCCTCATGCTCTCTCTCTCTATATCTCTCCCTCCCTCGCTCCCTCCCTCCCCTCTCTCTCAACCCAACCGGTCGAGGCAGATGACCGCCCACCCAGAGCCTGGTTCTGCTCGAGGTTTCTGCCTGTTAAAAGGCAGTTTTTCCTTGTCTCTGTTAATATAAAGAGTCGGTCTAGACCTGCTCTATATGAAAAAATGCCCTGAGATAACTTTGTTATGATATGGCGCTATATAAATAAAACTGAATTGAAATTGAATTGAATTATTGCCTCCAAGGTGTCATAATCTATAAATTAAATAAATAGTGCAAACCAAAAAGAAAAACAGATGATTTGCATCAAGCAAACGTATGTCCAAACTCTGAGGTCAAGACAATATGACAACGCCTGAGCAAGAAAACTTTCCTTTGTGACTTAAAAACTTTGGCAGTTTGGGCAAAGTTTATTAAAAGATTGGCATTTTTGCTTAACGGTTTACTGCTTCTGCTTTTCTGATTTAAAACCACTTAAATGTGACAGCAATATACAGTATATGTAAACTTTGCTAACATTAGCCACCATACGCTACTGAGCACACCAGGCCAAGTTCTAGTGGAAAAACCCAACAAGGGTTTTATTGCTTTAAACATAATATCTTTCTTAAGAGGAATTTGCATTATTTCTACATAGTCACACTTGTTGCTGTTTTTTCATTTGTACATGAGTAACTGAAATAAAGTTGAAAGGATACATCCAGTTTATGTTCATGTTATTTTAATGGGGGTGAAAAACATTCAACAAGACCCCTTTTTTATGGAAGACCATTTCTGCCTGGAAAAGAAAAACATGAAATGATAAGAATGTAAAAATAAACTATTCATGATAAGTCAAAATCATAAGATACTAAGTTATAACTTTGATTTTCTAAGTCAAAAGTATGAGATACAAAGTCAAAATTTTAATTATTTTGTTAAAATTTTGTTAAAATGTGATAAGTGAAGTTAAAATGATGAAATGAGATAAATGCATCAAAATTTGGACTTCTCCTAACTGGTTTACAGGGAGGTGGGGAGCATGTCTCTCTCAAAGTAACATGATAGAAAGTTTGAGAACCACTGCTGTATATCATGATTTATAAAGAACACACAAACCTTCATTCTATCAAACCCCATCATAGTAGAATGAAGAGGGCCAAACAGGAGTACCAGTGGTTAGCTAAAGGTTGTCCCAGAGGGGATGAAGCCAATAGTTAGAACCATCTCTCAAATGGCTGCTGTGGCATTGGAAAGATGGAAAAGAAGAAAAAAAAAACACATTGAGCCTGAGAATGACAGCCGAAGTATTTTCCACTTGGCCAAGCTTACGGCGCAGTGTCACAACTGTTCTCTCTCTCACTGATGTGCAGGAAATCTGCCACTGCTGTCATGGAGGTTTCAGGCAAACGCAAGCTTGAGATCATAAGTGACATTTTCCCAGAATACAAACAGAGTTGATGCAGTGATGAATATTTACAGGGGCAGTGTTCAGCTGAAGGTATCTGTGGAGCGAGGCACATAACCCAGAGGAGCTAGACGAGACAGCTTGGAGAGGCTCACAGTGGAACAGGTTGGAACTGGGCAGCTGCTACTAGTCATTGTGAGTGTAGTGGGCAATGCACCCATAAATAAATGTACATTGATGCATTGCACAAGAGTTATCTTAGCTCCCTGAAGTGCTATATGCTGTCTCAAGGAAGCCATGTTGTTTGGTAGGTTAAAAGTGCAGCTGTGTTTCACGGGACAGGGTTAAATGCTGAGCTTTAATGTAGCCTTTGATCTGTTGATATTCCATATATAAGTCCACTGGAGGCATGAAAACAATGATGGTTTACAGTGGAGAAAGGGCCAAAAACATCATAAAAAAGGTTCAATCATCAACTAACTTGAGAGTAAACCTCAGATAGTAGAATTAAAAAAAAAAAAACAGGACAGTTAGACTTTTTAAATTTGATCTCAGTAAGTATATGTGGGAATTTGCTCTTACAAGGTAAGCTTGAAATTCCTTAGAAGTTTTCATAGTAATTTTCCTTTTGGATTAAAATGGTTCTCTAATGGGTTCATACATATCTTCGATAGTGACCACCATTAGAAAGTGGAGAACAATAATAATGGCCACTTGTAAAAGCCCTGTACACAGGCATTTTAAATGATTGTGACTGATTAGGCTGTGCTCAAGCTGAACAGGGGTGGAGCTATGCTGGAATTATGTGAGGTTGTTACGTTCTGTATCTTGTCTGGTTTTCTGTTTTATTTTGAAGTCTTTTCTGTATCTTGTCAGTTCCTGCCCTCGTGTCTCTAGCTTTGATTGTCTGCACCTGCTCCCCTTCGCACACCTGCCCCTAATTCCCTCGTTAGCCTTTCCCTATGTATACCTGTCCTGTTCCTTTGATCCGTTGGTTCATTGTGTGTGTCCTGTGTGATGGGATTTCTCTGAGTTCTACCTGCCTGTTTGCTTGCCTTCCTGAACCTGCAAGGGAGTTAATAAACCTTTGAAACTACTTGCGCCTCCAGGTCTGTCTGCGCGTGGGTCCTCTCCCTGCTTCCCCTTAACAGAAGTCACTTATCTATCTGCTAATGAGAATGACATAGTAAGCAGTAAGTAAAGTTCATTTAGTCTAGCACCTGTCACAAAGTACTTAACAATAATAAAATTGTTCAAAATACGACCATAAAAACAGTAAAAAGGAACAAAAAAACAGAAGCAGTGTAGGTTTAGCTTGTTCCACCCTCAGAGGTGCAACAACAGGAGAGGTAGGGAGTTGTCAATCTGATGCTCCTAACGGTGAACAATAAAATAAACCAGTTTTAACGCTTTGGTTTGGTAAATGACTTGGTTAGGTTTAAAATCACGGTTTGGGTTTAAATAAGTACTTGGCTAAGGTTTGGGGCCGACCTCCTCCCTATGTGTTGCTCTAGAATATAACCTGACTTCTTCCTTTACTTCCGTAATTTTTACTACGACCACTTGCGGGCTTTGTCAGTTGAATGTAAGCATACGTCATTTGGGGGCACTTGCTGAAAAAAACGCATGCTGTTCTTCTTGGGAGGACAGTCTGCCCACACAGTCTTAAGAAGACAGGGCATGATAATTAAAATCACCTGTGTATAGCATGGTTGTGCAGGGCCTGCAAAGGGGAGCTTTAAAAAGCCCTCATGAGGAGTGCCACTCAGCCTGTGAAAACAGTTGAACAATGTCCTCTGTGGTTGTGGAGGAGCTTCGTCAAGTCTGAAGGACATTTACATTTTAACATTAGGTTGAGTTTGAAACTCAATTTGAATTTACAATAGACAAGGTCAAATTGTGGTAGACTTCGAAATTCTAAATTCTCATTCAATTTTCAGGCTGTACATCCCAGGACTGGGGAACGCAAACTAACAGATTCCACAGATTTAACCTGGAAGTGTCTCTGAAGGTTTAATCACAACTATTTAACTAAGTAAATACAGTACACTCTGATCAAACCTAATTTTGTCTGAAAAATATAGATACCAATTTATTTTATGGAATAGAAAATGCATTTGAAAATTCAACTTCAGTTCAAATATAAATGCTGAAATACAGAGTCACTCAGTTCAGTACCCTCTGGCACAAATATCTACTTCATCTCCTTCAATCAACCTCCTGCACCTAATAGGCCCTCCTCTACTTTATTTTTTGTAGTAAGTACATAAGTATGTACATATATTAGTACATAGTAAGTACATAGCACGGACCAGTGCCACACCATTTATAGCCTAGGCTAGTTTGTAAAACACAAATAGTGACACCATAAGAACCTAATGAGAAGCACCACCATCATCCACGACTGCATGTCTGTTCCCTCTTTTAAAAATGCTTCATCCTGAGTTTAAAAATCATTCCAGTTGTGACCCATTTTGTGTTCTGTGGGTGAAGAGTTCCACGTTTGTCCCGTGAACAGCAAAAGACATCTCTATATAAGAATTGTTTCCAAAGGGAACCTCACCCCATATGTATGCTGCCTCTGAACATCCCTGCAAATATCTTTAAATCCATTGATAAAATATTCACGGAATCCATATGGGCAGGGAAAAGAGCTAGAATGAAACTTGGCAGACTGCAGGCCACAACGCAGAAAGGGGGACTTAAGCCTGATTTATACATCTGCGTTGAATCTACGCCGTAGCCTGACATGCACCTCCCCAGAAGCAGACCACAACAATTGCGATTGGTCCACTTGATAGCATTGCATTTTCTCCCACACATACACACCATCTCCAATGACGTCTTCTCTCTTTTCTGCGTTGCAGTAATTTCAGTAAAAGTAACTGTTGTTCAACATTTATTAGCTCCAACTCAAACATGACTTGCTCAGTTTAAGAGATGAATAATCCCCTTTACAGCAGCTGACATTTTAAGCCAGACTACCCAACAGGATAACCCAATTATGTTGTACACCAAAACCATATGGCACAAGATACACAAAAGAGATAAATCATCCCCATTCTTAATAAATCCAGCATCTCTCTGGAACAACCTTTACTGAGGATAGGAGGGACAGGTACAACAAGGGTATCAGAAACATTGTATGTCTCTACCAGGAGAACATTTCAAGTCTTTTGAGATCTTGAAGGGTCAGTGTAATCTTCAGAAAAATGATTTCTGGAGATACCTCCAACTCAGAAACTGTCTACTTAAAGTTGGTGAAGTTGAAACTAAAACCCCCTCTACAATCGGATCTAAACAACCAACAACTTGCCACATACAGCAAGCTCAATTCATAGCTATCTTATATGAAAATATAGCGTAAGCACTGGAGTATTAGCTGTGTTTCCATGGACCCTAATATTCCACTAATAATGGGAATACTAGCCCAATCAGATTAAAAATGCCTCATGTAACCACCTCAATCAAAAGAGACTGGTCTGATCCAGCCCGATCAGAAGGAGTTTTCAATCGGGTTGAGAGGGGTGGTGTAAACCTTTGATAATCCGTTATGTAAACGCTTAATCTGATAAATTCTCTCTAATTGGAATCAATATGTTTTTTCTGCAAATGTTTGCCCCAAGTTTCTGGGAGGGACAGAAACATGGCAGCAGCAAAACTAAACTGCTCTGTGGCTGATCCAACTTTTTTGTTGGTGACGTTAAAATATTTAAGGATTGTTGAATGCCTCGATGGTCGAAAGGCTCGAAAACAAACAAGTGTTTGAAAAGATGAATGAAGATGAAAAAAAAGTTTCTTCTGTTATATTTCCGGCAGATTAGATGCTTCACAGCAGGCAGAACCCCTTTGCAGATGAAAGAGTCAAAAAAGTTATAAATGATTAAATGCTTAGGAGCATGTAAACGCATATCTTATCAGATCCCTTCATTTAGCGTCCATGTAAATAGTTAAGTTGGAATCTCTAATCAGAATTATTTCAATTGGGTTGAAGAAATTTTGTCCATGGAACCACAGCTACTGTGGGAAAGAGATTTAGGGGTTACAATTGATGATGATGACTGGAGTACATTGGTAGAGCAGATGCTTCTCTCTATGAGCAACACCAGATCAAACCGGACTCGCTATAACATCTTATATAGAATCTATTTCACTCCAGCATGACTACAGACATTGGGCCTGATACCATCCAGCCTATGCTGGAGATGCAACTCTAGAGCACATGTTTTGTAGTTCCCCTTTTGGTCACTTTCTGGCAAAAGATCATAGAGAAGATCAGCAATAGTCTGGGGACATCGGTAACTATCAACCCAAGTTTATGCCTCTTGAACATTACAAAAGATATCCAAGATGTGAGCGCTAGAGAGCCACCATTACCATTGCTAAGAGGGTCATACTAAGACATTGGAAGGAGAGTGAAGCTCCTAGCCGAAACAGCTTCGTATGAGCACCTCATTTATGAGACAATAAACTACACGTCTTCTTGGAAATCTGGGAACCGTTTCTGACATATTCCAGGGAATCCAACACAGAATAGTGTCTAGCTTGACATATCTTGGAGAAAGAAAACATATAGTCACAGCCCAGTGGTTCAGACAGGTGGCATCTGTTCGGGTTCGGGTGGGAGTAAATACAAAATATCGTCTCCTGAATAGTTTTGTTGCAACCTTTATTTAATTCATATTGATTTTGTATTTTATTTAATTGTACATGTGTTATTCAATATTGTTAGATTTTGTTTTATTTACTCTTTTGTAAATGTGCCTTAAACACACAGTACACACATAGCATCTGTCCTGTGCGTGTGAGTTAATGTGGGATCATGAGGATGTAAGTAGATGCTGGAAATTTGTTTGTTTATTCGTTTATTTTATTGTTTAAAAGAAGGAAAGAATGGGAACCTCACAATTCTGCATAAATGCATAGGTTTCCACCATGTCACTAAGGATAGGAATGTCTGAGGCGTTGTACACATTGACAGTTCAATGAACAGCCATGAAGTGTGCATTAGAATGGCACCTGTCTGAGAAACACGTGCAGCTGTGCCCTAGAGGCAACGCTGAATCCAAGAGCCCACAGCTCACCAACTGGTAATAAATACTTGAAATTAAGGAGACATCTTGACCAGTAGCAGCGCTGGAGAGGTTCACAGGATAGCACATGAATGAACAAACAAACATTATGAACACATGAGCTATGATTTTGCCTCACTGTGGTCTCCCCTGACATGTACTCAACATGTGAAGTCAAAATCAGCATGAACCCAAACAAGCAAAATACACTAATAAAATGACATTATGGCCCCCTGTTTGCATCTTCACAGCAACTAAAGAAAGAAATCCTGTGCCAACATTTGTATCATCAACAAACTGCTGCCCTACACCACGTGAGAAGCAAATGCAAGTTATCTGAGTACCTGTACCTGTCCTTGGTGAGGGATGAAGCAGACCTGAAGACTGGCTGGAATCTGCTTGTTTCTGCAGGTCTTTTTAAATACTGATGATATTGAGCTTACACATAAATCTGTGGATATGTGGTTATTAGTACAAACTTTGTTCAAAGGCTTTAACAGCAGTGGAGGAGCAGCTTTGGATTGTCTGGATTCTGACTGGATACTCAGCAAGATTTACTGAACAGCCTTCAGTAAGCAGCCATGTTGGCTGTCATTTTGACTCTTAAAGGGTGAGTTCACCCAAATTACAAGGACATATTTTTACACTTCCCTCTAGTGTTTTTTGGAGGAATTTTGGGGTTTTAGCAACCTGGGGAAGTTTACACTCTACAATTAAAAACTTGGAAAATTGCTTTTTAAAAACTAAAAGAGCTCCCTCCAGAAACATTGTCCTGGTTACTGGATTGTCTACAGACCTTGCTGTCAACAGTTTTTATTGGTATTATTGAAAACTGTTGACAGCAAGGTCAGTGAATTACCCAGAAAAACCAAAACAGTGTACTGTATATACTGATGTGTAGTGCAGCTTTTCAAATGTCATTTTAAAATGCAGAACAGATATCGGAAATTCAGTAAATAAAGCTAAAACTATCTGCATGGCCAGACACCACTAGGGATAAGTGATAAAATATGTGAACACTTTTGTGGAATTAGGTGAACTGACCTTTTAAATGTGTTCTGTCTGTTGTGTACAGTCTTAGGGCAAGTATCAGGTTTGACATTTAAATTAAAAAGGAAAAAAACAAGTTTAAGCTTCATGGTTATATATCCCATGTCAGAGGTTAGAATTACAGTGAACAATTTTTGAACAGATAGTTAATATGATGTCCTGCAGCTACAGTAAAACTTTTGAACCTGTAAATAAAACACCTCAATTAATGTTCAGTAGAAGTCTGTACAGTAGCTGACGTTGTGATGGTTGTGTGTCAGTCTTAAAAACATTGATTTTGTCTTTAGTCCTGTTTTGCACTTGATATATGCCACTGGTTTAGAACACTTATCAGCAAATAAAACTTTTAAGTCTTTATTTCATCAAGAGGCCTCCAATCTCCTTTATTATTAGCCTTGATAGGTCTACCTATTTCTTGGTGTTTGTGAGTGAAAACTGATCTACATAAGTAAAAGTGTAATATTATTATACCTAAAACATTATCTAATAAAAGTTTGAGAGAGTTTGATGTCTTACAGCCAAGATAATTGTCATTAACTTAAAAGATAATAATGGATCTGAAACAATTAGTCAATTAATCAATTGACAAAAACACCCAAGATTTTGATAATTGTGAAAAAAATGATTTGTTACAGCCCTAGATATTAGTCTTGAAAAATAAATATAAGCAATACAAAAATACAATATATATATCTTGAGATAATGACATAAATAGGTTCTAATCCCAATAATAAGATTGGTATCTCAATATTTCAGTCATTATTTTGAAATACAGAGCTAAATAAAAATAAGTAGCAACCATGGCCACTTTTGGCTTCCATACATCTGGAACTAAATGGTGCACTGATAGTTGAAAAGACTCAATAACCCACCATGCATCACAAAACCAATGAAAAGAGATTTTCAATCACAGTAGGAGAAGGAATTACAACCCTCCAATTCCGGGTAGGCTGCAGGAGTACCACTAGGTGTTTTTAGACCCCCTGAAAACAGCTCTGGGCCTAATGCACCATTCAGGGTCCCCCCCCCCCGTAAGTGCGGCCCTGCTGCAGGCGCTGACCTCAGGCCTCCAGGTTGGGCTGTTTTACCATGGTCTCTTCACTGCTGTTGAAAAAGAATCACTTTCAAGCGGCTCGTCCTCCAAAGCAGATGACAGTTCAGAGGGACTGTCAGCCCTTTTGCTTGACACAAGGGCAGAGGCAATGACTGTGAGTCAGCCAAAAAACAAGATGGACTGTCAGCCAAGGAGCCCGAGGGGAAAGAGAGAAACAGCAGCCACATTTGGAAGGGTAATGAGCTCGGTTGCGAGGCAGCCAGGAGAAAACATTGAAGGCATTGCATGTTTTTACAGCGTCTTCTTGTCACTGTCTCCCTCTGGGGAAAAGGTATGCTCGCCTTCCCACCATTGCTCCCTCCATCATCTCATCTCACTCTGTCTGTCCTCACCTCTCCCTGCCTGCCAGCAGAGATGTGTTATAGTGGCTGAAAGGCCAATTTCCATCATTCAGCTCATGAATACTGAATGGCCTCAAGTAGTTTGATTAAGAAGGTACAAAGTTTGCAGACAGTGATCTGCAATCTTTCACCAGTCGGTGAGGGATTTTTAAGAAAACAGGCCAGAGGACGAGGGGGAATAAGATGGATTGGAATAATTTATGTTTCATTTTTAAACTAATTCAAACAGAGAAAGGCTCTGGCTGTTTAAGGGAGTTGCATTCCAGACAGAAGTGAAATAGGTATTAACACCCGAGAGAATTGCCTGAAATTGCCATTGCCCTGTCCTGGAAGTGCTGAGGCAGCACAGCAACTTTTGACATCCTGAGCTTCGCTTAGCTGCCGTATGCCATATGAGAAGTGAAGCTGAGCAGCCGCCTGCCTGCTGTTTGGGGATGTTCCCCTATAGAAGAGCCACAGTGAGAGAGGATTCACTATCACTTATCAGCTCCACAGATGATCTGACCTTGCCTCAGGTTGCTTCCTGTCGGCTTTGGCTTGTCAGTGGGACTACACTGCAGTTAGGGAGCTACAAAACGTATTTGACCTGTGAAGATAAAACTGCACGAGACCAATCTCCCAACCTCTACACATTTTCCCAAATATGAAATGTTTCTCTATTATTGGCTGACAATTGATGCTTAATTAATTCCAAGTATCTAGAAGTGTGTATGAAGGAAGAATTTAATTTGTATTTTTTTATTTATTTGAATTCATTAGCCAGATGCCAGTGCATGTAGATGAATTGAATTCTAATGGAGGCCTTGTGTTTTTTCCATTGTTATTTATTAATTTTGTGCATTAATTCTAAAACTCTCTGCATAGGTAACTGTGTACAAGGCCACCTACTGCTGCAACTATTGCTAATTACCAGATGGTGTAGAAAACTGCTCCAAAGTAGCCCAATGTAAATGATAAAAAACAAATACATTTGTGGTGAACAGCGCAGGCCAAGTTAATGGACTGCCTTAAAGGTCACTAGATATCTATAGTCTATAATATTCAAGAAGTCCCAACTTCTCTCTCAAAATACAAAGTAAATATATTCTTTTGGTGAGTCCACATTGGGGATTAGACTTCTGTGTCTTGGTGCTGGTTTTTAAAATCCCTGTGCTATTAATATCAAAACAGAATTAATTGATATTTGGGGACAGAGGAACAAGTGGAGAACAGTGCTCAGAGGACACAGAGCTCTTTTGCTCAATGTTGTTTCTGGTAATGTAGAGATTTTACAATTTGAGAGGGAGTTTACTATGAATTTACACAAATTACTCATGAAGGGGGGGCCTCAGTACTTCTAAAACCCTGCTTATAGCCCAGGCTGAAAACACAACACTGATATATTAGTGTCGGTGTCACATCCAGGAGGGGTGACACAGAGATGGAAAAGTATCTGATGGTACAGTATGCCATTCTTGTTCTAGTGGCATGTGTGGATTCTGAGTGGAATGGTTTTTGATATGATACTGGCTTGTGGCTCTTATAAACGCTATGTCACTCATGGTCCACTGTCATACACCACTTCTCATTGCACTGTGTGTGAAAATGGCTTATCACACTAATTTCACTGGCAGAGACCACTGTCTACCGACATACTACGTCGCCATGGCCTGTGTTGTTTGACAGATCCATCCACCCTGACCTCCTTCTTATGCGGACTTTGACGCTCTTTATACTACCTCACCTGACTTCCTCCTTTGCTCCCGTCATAATTACTACGGCCACTAGAGGTCGCCGTCTAACAATAAACATAAATATGTGTCGTAATAAGCTGCTGCACAGATGACTGATATGGCCGTACTTTTGGGGAGGACAGTCTCCTTATGGTGCAAGAAAACAGTATGTCATATACCACTCCCCGGTGGCTTATGTTGATTCTTCACTTGCATGTGCAGACTATTGGTATGTCGCTGCTGTGTGCCACATGAAAACGGTATGTCACTGTTGGCTATCAGCTTTATATTCCACTGATGCCACTTCTTACATGAAATAAATAAATAGATAAATAAATAACAATAACATTTTAATATCATGCCCATTGGCATATAGCTAGCATTGATTGATTTATCTGAATTCTCAGAGTTTTTATCAGGTTTAGTCATTAAAACAGATAAAGTAATCATTGTAGGTGATTTTAATATTCATGTGGATGTAGAAAATGATAGCCTTAGTGCTGCATTTATCTCATTATTAGATTCAATTGGCTTCTGTCAGAGTGTACATAAACACACTCACTGTTTTAACCACCCCTTGTTCTGGTCTATGGCATTGAAATTGAACATCTAATAGTCTTTCCACAGAATCCTTTTTTGTCCGACCATTATTTAATAACTTTTGAATTCCTATTACTGGACTACACGCCATTAGGCAAACATTCCTACACTAGATGTCTATCNAACAGATAAATTATTGTAGGTGATTTTAATATTCATGTGGATGTAGAAAATGATAGCCTTAGTGCTGCATTTATCTCATTATTGGATTCGATTGGCTTCTGTCAGAGTGTACACAAGCCCACTCACTGTTTTAACCACACCCTCGATCTTGTTCTTGTCTATGGCATTGAAATTGAACATCTAATAGTATTTCC
>LKNJ01007831.1:0-10965 GCA_002120245.1 Maccullochella peelii | reverse complement strand
CAGAGATGCCAGCAGGATCAATAAACTCATTCACAAGGCTGGAACCATCATTGGACAAAACCTGGAGACGTTTGAGTCAGTGAGGAGCAGGAGGTCACTGAGCAAACTGCTCTCCATCATGGGCAATCCATCCCACCCACTCCATGACACACTACAGAGACAGCGGAGCTCATTTTCCAACAGACTCATTCTCTGCTGTCATGAAGAACGTTTTAGGAAATCATTCCTACCTTTCACCATAACTCTGTACAACAGCTCACCTGTGTGACAGGTGAACACACTCTTGCACTATCATCTGTACATACTGTTTAGTCTTGTTCTGCAGAGCTGCAATTCTGCTCTTTATTTTATTTTATATTTATATATAAATTATATTATTTTTATTTCTTCTCTATTAATATTCTGGAGATCTGCAATTGTGCTCTTTATTTTTCTGTGGTTATTCTTATTGTATTGTTGATTGTGCTGCTGCTGTAACAAAACAATTTCCCTCACGGGATCAATAAAGTACATCTATCTATCTATCTATCTATCTAAAGTTTGGAGATGTTCACCTCTGAATCTTCTTTTGCCTTCCTAATACAACGGTGTTAAATGGAGTTTGTGCTGCAGAATTGAAAAATGCCTTTTTTTTGAACAAACTCAACATGAGCATGTCAGTGTCAGCCTATGGCAACAGTTGTATAATGTCTTTTGTGGCTTTGGAGGGAACTTTCAAAAGTTTGAAAAAATGACCTTGTTGATGTCATCAGGGTTATCTCAGCTTGGGTTTGGACACTTCAAATTTATAACAGAAAACATACGTCTTATATTCTATTAAGTTTCATTATGCGGTCAAAGGTTTTTGGAGAGCCATACTGGGGAAGTCAGGATATTTCTGCCTCGGCTGCAACAATTTTCACTATTCTCTCTGTAAACTGTGTTTCGCAAGTCGCCCAACTTTATGGAAGACCAATACTTATCGCTGGAGTACAGCTTCAAGAGGCCAAATCAGAGAAAGCTATCAATTCTAAAAAGTGACCAAATTTTCAATATTGGATTAGAGGATTTGGAAAAACAAATGTGACCACAGTGGACAGTGTAGTATCTCCGATCCCTGAACGACGGTTGGAGTACAGTAAATTAAAGCAGCATCATCCTGCATCTATACCCTGATTTTTTAATGGTGTTTGTAGCATTTGTTGCATTTATATTACATGAATCTACCATTAATCCTACAAGCAATTCTTTTCTCAAGTGTTACTATACAGTAGGAGTAAAATAAAAGCAAGGAGTTACCTAACTACTCTGAAATTGCGATACTAAAGTGTAGGCTTAAAACTCTTCTCTTGTAGCGACTTACGGCCGGGTAATGCTAGAAAAGAGTTACTTTGTATGATATGTGGTCTGACCACGTAGGGAGGCAAAATTGTTTCTAACTGTTCCCTGGAAGGTGTTCATAGTGTTTAATTTGTTGTGAAGTGACAGGAGTTGTGCTTACTAATGAAAAAGAGAGCTAAAGAGAGAAGTTCAAACCCTGCTTACTTGTTTTGTCGGTTTTGGAAAGTTACAGAAATGGTCAGACACAGCCTTCCCAATTCCGATGTCGGAAAATTGTGGGGAGAGGGGGTTTCAGAAGCTGGACGACCATCCGGCAGGCACTTCTGATGAAGTATACTGGCACTTTTAATGTCAATCTTTCCCCAGTGTATTAGATCATCCATTTCTCCTCTACTCGTTGTAATCAACCCCTATCAATTTTACAGAACTTTCTGCTTCTCTCTTCTAAAATTCATAGGAAGTCTTTTGCATACGTTTTCAGGCCGTGTGATTCATAACTCCCAGTCCTCTTAGTCTGACTTCTTATGCTTCTTCTTCTCTAAGAATCTTTGCAAGTTGCATGTGAATAAGCGTGTCAGTGAAATCCTTTCATTTAAAGTATGGGCTGTTGATATTAAAAGGCTTTGGCAGGAGACAAATGTTCTAATTCCAGGCCGATAATGGGCTGCGAGCAGCTTTGGCAGGACTGCGGCCTCTGTTTGATGATCCCTGGTGGTTTGTCCTGGGTGCTACTCAGGGCCACACAGAGGTTGGGGCGGGTGGGTGTATCAGTTTGGCCGGTGCCGAGCCGATCAGTTCGACACCTCGTTAAAGACCTGGCTTCCGAACCCACACACCGTCCCCTGCTGGGCTGCTGCTTTAGCTCCTGTTCCAGTTTCACTCAGTCTCCACCGCAGCACAAGCATTCAGGGTATTTTTCATGCCATGGCTAGAGGAATAATGCTGCAGAGAGGCTTGACTCACAACTTTTATTATTCTACTCAAGTTTTTAAAACTCCTAGCTCTAGAGCCAGCAGTGGTGTACAATCCAGTCTTTTTATTCAGTGCTTGTCGGTTTGTGTGCAGGCATATGAGTGTGTGTGTATTTTAGCCCTCAAACTATGTAAAGTGATGTATGTTCACAAGTACAGAGGATTTGCTTCCCTGTCTATCTTTGACCTACACTTGTTCTACTCTGGTTCACTTCACTCTCAGTGGAAATGGCTGCCATTCACCTTTCTCTCTCTCCCCTCTCCCGGCCCTCTCTATTTGTCTCTCTACCTCTCTCTACCGCCCAGCACTCCCTGCTCTTGTTTTCCCTCACGTGAAGCCCTGATCCGTCTCTTTTCCCCTCACTCTGGCCTCTTGTGGTCTCTCACTGGTTACCTCCCTACCTCTCCTGCCCTCCCAGCCCTGACGGTGGCCCGGGCTATGTTTGGGCTAGGGTACGGTAGGCCAAGTCTGTAATAGACTTACTGTACCTCTGAGCTACAGGTAACCCGCTACCTCGCTTCAAAACTGATATTTTTTCTTTTCATATGAGCTGTTATATGGCAGTTAGTTGAAGCTTTAGCACATTACCAAATGCATTTCTCTGTTTTTAAATCTCAGTAAAAGCATGGTATCAGGTTGATTTGGTTAGTTTTAAGATGTTTATTTTTCTCAGCCTTCCTGGTGTTTTACATCTGGGTAGATGGGAGAGGTTTTGATTTTATTTTCAATGACAATAAAAACATTTGAAAAGTTTCTGTAAAATTTGTCCGACAGTTGAATGGAAACATAGCTTCTGTCTTAGTTTCACTCCGCCTCTGTTCCTCCCTGCCTCTCCTCTCGTCACGCTCCTCCTTACGCTTTGTTCTCTGTTATCCTGTCACTCTTCACACAGAACAAAACGCATGCTTGATATTGCTTCCTCCTCCCTGTGCATTTCTATCCTTTGTTCTTTCATTTCAGTCTCCAATGTTATTTTATTTCGGGTTATGCTGGCTGAGAGTCGTCGTGTTTCAAAGAGGGCAGCAGAGGGGCTTTTGTAATCTTTGGTCATCTGAGAACCGGAGTGATTGATTTTGTTCTTTGATCCCAACTGTTCTGACCTTGACGTGATTAGCGCTGATGTTCTAATATGCATTTGTCATGCAGCAAATGTCGTGTCTCGAACACCTGAGACCAGCCTTGCTGTCATTTCTCAACATCACAGTTCTTACTTTCTTTTGTGTTGCCTTGTGCTCAGGAGGATTATTTGGCAAGTTATAATGCCCGTTTTTTGACGAAGTAAACTTGAAAACAGACATGAACAAACCTGAAACTAAATCTATTTACTATATCAGATCTTACACCTGGAGACCTCATCTAACTTTTTTGTGGTTTCAGTTTCTAGATTTATCTTACAGACAAAATAGTTAAGAAGTATTGGAGGCCAAACTAAATCTTGAGGCCAAGGTTAGTCTTTGTTGTTACTGCTTGGTCTATCCTGGTTTATAGGCATGTCGTACTTTACAGGTACATGAAAATGAGCAAAATTGTCCTTTAACAAACAGAAATTGTCTCAGATGGAGGCCTCTGTGACCAAACCTTCATCAAACTGGGGTATGTGTGTGTTTTGTGTGTCTTCACATGGGGCTCATAGACTTGAAAAAGTTTGTATGCTCCTGCTTTAGGAAGCCCTGTAGGCTGCACTAAGGTACACAGGTTATTGAGGCTTGTCAGCAGACACAGTCTAGCTTAATGTTTACCTCCAGCATTGGGGTCAAATGCAGGTCTGGAAAAACCCCTTTGCTCCGTTTAAAATTAATTGTTGGATTAACGGGGCCCGGGGCCCAGACAGTCAGAGTGCAGCCGTTTTGGACCTGTCTAGAAGTGTTATTGAGAATGGTAAACATGGGTTACATGGCACCAGGTTGGAGGAGTGACAACCTAAGAATCGACTGCGACTGAGTTATCACAGCTACCCCTGATCGTTTCCCTCTGTGGCAGAAAAAACTCTCAGGGCACATGAATCAGAGGAAGAAGAGAAAAATGTCCCAAATTCCACAATTCTGGTCACTCTTCCAAGGAGTTGGCATCTCGTAACCATTGGTAACCGCTCTACAAACAGTCCTAGATAGGCCTAAATCGGCTGCTTGCCATCAGAGAGAGAAGTCCCAGTGGACCAGAACATGTCGGAAAGAATCTGTCCGCCGCTCGGAACAAAATGAAAAACAGCAGCTCTCCTAGAAACGTATCCTGACAGGTATTCCCATAATGGGGGAAATGTCCAAGAAAGCTTCATTCATAAAGTAATAGCAGTCCCCCTTCATGCATTACTCTTGCTTATACTTGACTTTAATACTGTTGACATTTTTTAATGCTTTCCATTAGAACCAAATTAGTATATCAGAACAGAACTGCTGTCTTATAAAAACCTAATAGACCACGATTCTGTGAAAACTGATTTCTGTGAAATTATGAAAAATTAGATCACTACAAAATACAGAATATAACAGTGTGTTTTTTTGGACTTGATTGAAGAAGAACAGGAATCACAAGTGTGTGATCCTTTGTGGTTTAAACATGGCAACACGACCAGGAGAAGGGGGCGTCTTTCCTACTAGTGCCACGTTGATTCATGTCTAGATATTAACTTTGGCCTGGAGCAAAAATTCCCTCAAACTTCATTTAATGTTATTTATTGGGCATGCTGAGTGTTTGCTTTTTTCTCTGATCATGCTTTTGTCATTGAGTTGTCAAACATTCATGACTGCAGGCCACTGTAGGTAATTTAAGGTAAAGACTTTTTTTTCAGTTTGTTCTGTACAAATTGAGCATGAAATTGGACAGAACTTTGGTACAACTAACTGTAGACTATGCATGCAAGTTGAATCCAAAGTCTTTGTATTAGTCCCACATAAGAACGTCAGTGTTGGACAAATCAGTGAATCTTTTTTTTCCACATCTAATGTCAACATTCTTAAAATTCCCACTTTCTGCAATATCTGCGCATGGCAACAGTATGGTTGAGGTTACAGAAAGACTGTGGTTATGGCATATAAACATCTGTTAAAGTAAGGCATGGACTAGGCAACTAAAACACTTAAGGAAAGGTTAAGGAAAGGGGAAAGATGGTGATTACAGTCTATAAAAAGGCTAACGTTACTTGCTGGTCACTGACGGGATGAAAACTCTCGCATGAAAATCCGACACGCTACATGCCCATCCATCACTCCAACCTCCACAGACCCGTCTTGCATTCCGTCTTGCTACATATAGGGCACACTGCTTCCTGCAGTGGCATTGAACGTTGGCACTGGACTTCATTGGGAGGTGCAAAATTGTCAATATGGACGTAATTCCTCAGGGTACTGGGCTGGTCGGTCATTGTATAACTTGGAAGCATTAAAGCACAAAATTGTGTTCTGCTACAAGCATCAGCCATAATTTGCATGCAAGCTTGCAATTGGAAGAACTGACCGTTCTCTTGCTGTCCATAAGTGGGTGACCACAATTTACAACTCATACTCCAAGGCAGCAGGCTGCAATGCCAAGGGAAGGATTTCTTCATCTGAAAACAGCAGAGTACATGAGCTAAAGTAGTAAAAAATTAAACCATGAAGCCCACAGGATCAAAAACCCTGTAAAATCGAGATCAACAGGGCAGAATGCTAATTTCTTAAACCTCTTAGCACCTAGCATGTGGCTAACACTTTCCAGGAAGGTGATAGCACAGTGCATTAGGTGCATCTCCATTTATTTGTTTTTTTTTCACCTGAACGGCGTGTTCTCAGTAGGAACACATGTCAGACCCTTAGGGTGTTCCCTGTCCGCACAAGTTACCCTGCCTGCTGCTATCGGATTGTCAACAAAACCCTACAGGCATACACAACCCCCTCTTTTTTACCTCATCCTGTCCTTCATTGCCCCTGTTAGACCCCCTTCCCCTCATCCCAACCCCTTGTCCTTCAATCCTCACCTATGTTCCTCTCTATCTACTAATTTATGATCTCATCTCAACTCAACGCACACATTCAGGTGTGTGAAAGACTCTTTGTTCACACTCTATGGAGCCATTGTCCACCATTAAACCAACTCAGTTCACTCGTCTCTCACTCAGCTCTGTCTTCAATCTGTATTCCAATCTCAGAGCCGCTCAGAGGAAGGGGGACCTGAGATTCACCTCTCACAAATCTCCACAAATCTTCCGCTCATTTTACCAACAGATGGTTTGGCTCTTATTCCGTACGACTTCTCTCCGTCCTCGCACGCTGGGAATCTTCACGCTTGCAGCTCGGGAGGAAATCCTGTCTTGACGTTTGTCTCACAGTAGGAGTTCACCCATCAATTATGCTGTTGTAAATCCAATCGGCACTGAACTATGCCAGACATGGACGCTATTAATCAAAGGGGCTTGGACGGGAGGCCTGTGCTTCTGTTTTTTCTTGCATAATTGCTGCCTTTTTGGAATTGGAGGCAAGTTCAATCTGTCGTATTGCTAAACACATGTATTAGACGAGTGAAACATAGCATTAGAGGGCAGGTGCTACCGTCTTGATGACACTTTTATTTGCGTTCAGGTGAATAACAAAGAAAATTGATGGTGTACTTTACTAGTTGTTTGTGTTTGTCTTTTGACAGTGACTCACTGAGGTTTTCGTTCAAGGTGCCCGCTGTCAAAAGCCGCTGCCTCAGGGTGTGTGTAAACGTGTGTGTATGTGCTGCCACTGCTTGTGGTTCATGTGTGCACATTTTAGAATGAGTCTGTGCGGTTAGATTGACCAACATGCCACCAGTGTGCTGATTTTTATCAGCCTCATGTTGAAATGAGACACGGTGCTGTGTTCAGCCTGTTTGAACTGATGAGATAACACGCAAGCTACACCGCAAACACAAGCCCTCGAGTTCTCCCCCCGCTGAGGTTTGTGAGCTCTGATGTCGATCTGATCTGGTCGTAATGAACGGAGTGAAAATGATGAGCTTTGTTCTATCAAGAGCTTGTTTGTTTTTGATCAAAATCAAATTAACCATCCTTTTAGTAGCATTTATTAGCATTCACTGCCTGAACTTTCAGTTAGTTAATTGGATTGGAAGCAGGACAAAAAGAGATAGATGCATGGGGGAACACAGAACAAAAAACAAAGATAGGTAGGAAATTAAATTGGAGATTCAGTATATTATCTCCAATGGGATAGGATGAGCCTTGAACTGTAAACTAATTCAGTGAGGTGTGCCAGAATGAAGTCCATGGGAGATAAAACCTTCAATAACTATTTACACACCGTACATGCATGTTTGTGTGTGTGTGTGTGTGTCACAACCCTTTCCCTATCAGATTTCCTCCCCTCTCACCACATGCATGCCACTCAGTGAGCAGCGATCCATGTGTGCCTGTCCAGAACCCTTAAGAATGAAGGATTATCTCCTCACCCAGACTTATTACTGATATTGGCAATGCAAGCTGGGAGAAATACAAGATCTGATTGTGATTTAGAATAGGTTTTTATAGCATAATCCAGATGATCCTGGATCAAGCCTGTTGAGAAAATGAGGAGAGTGAAGTACAATTTCTGTCCAGACTTTAGGTTGGAAGAGCATCAGCATTTGCTGATATCTCGAATAACGTGTTCCAATACCTTTTTGGAACTCCCTCTTCATGCTCTTTTATTTCCATATCATATTACATGTTTCTTGAACTTCACACAACAAACTACAGTTCAACTATGGCTCAAGCTGTGACTCTACACGTCATCTCACTCATTTCAAGGGCATTTCTTGTAACTCTTGATAAAAGGTCAGTAAAGGTGTTACACTAGGGCTCCATGATAATGTAATATTGGTATCATCTGTATAACATGATTATGTGCTGTTATCATGTTGCAAAATGTTATTCAAATTAACTATTCCAAGCAGAATGTAATTAAAAACAAATACAATTAGTTAATGGAGGTTTTGTTTTACTCATTTGAAGAGTTTTTGTCTAATGTAAAGCTTAGCATTGGAGCACAGTTCATTGCACTGAACTATGTGAACTATGCATACATTTACCATATCAACAAGTGACAAATTAAGGGAAAACCCTGAGTAAATGAGTGGGGAAACACAACAAATGCAGATGCTTCTATGCAGGGCACGAGGACTCACTGAATGGCTGGATGAGCATGAAAATGATGTGAATCTATGGCCTTGCAGATCTCACCCAAACTGAGCACATATGGGAGATTTTGGTGCGTCATGTTAGACACCAGCATCATCAAAACACCAAATGAGGAAATATCTTTTGGAAGAATACTGTTCATCCCTCCATGAGAGTTTAGAGTATCCAGAGAATTCCTGAGACACTTTATGTTGGTTTGATCATTTGATTTGTCACCATGTCAATATCAGAAACAATATAATACATTTATTTACGCCCAACCCTATCTTGCAAATCAAGCCAAAATGCAGCACCAACCTTACTTGATAAAACCTGAGACTAACAGCTGCTACACTTCTACAAAATCACAGCCAAGAGCCTAGGCCATAACAGTTTTTCCCCTCCTGTATAAAGTTTAAAGTCAAACTTCTATTATCTCGCCTTTAAGCTTTGGGGTGCAACATTAATTCTGTTTTGACACTTCCTCTTCACCTGCCTCAAGTTAATTTCTCCGACCGTTCCTCTCCATCAAACAAATATTCTCCCTCTGCAGTTCTGGGTGCCTTTTTCTTCTTTCTTTCTTTTTTTTTGGACTTTGCTATCTGGTTGTGGAAGAGGAAGGTGAGCTGGAGCAGGCCAGCAGCTGGTTTTCATGTGTCTTCTCAAAAGTCTATACAGAGAGTGGAAGTTGGTCCCCTCTTTACATAATCCTTCATTGGTAGTATGTGTTATTTATTAAATATTAGACAAAATGATCATATCTTGCTAATTTTAGAAACCTAAATCCCAGTTCAGACCAAAGATTCACGACGAGACGAGTTGAAACTTGCAGCTACTTGCAATGCGCCGGTCTACAACGTTCTGAAACCTGCCAGTTTACACCAATGCGACTAGACGAGACGGTGTATCGTTTCCATAGCAACGAATCTCTGTACTGTTCTATCTGCCGGCTGGATCTAATTTGTAGCGTCTTACAATGTGATTGATGAAATGGCGAAAATATAAAAGAAATAAGCGGGTTGAGATGACCAGCTGACTTCGCTACGAGCTGATTGGCTGTTGAAACAGGTGACGTGCCTTACGTTCTCAAACCAGTCGCTGGCGATTTGACAAGCTGATTCGTAGGCGACGCCATCAGAGACGGGCCAGTTTACACTGCTGCAACATTCTAAAGCGGTTTCATCTCGTCACGAATCTTTGGTCTGAACTGGCCTTAAGGAAAAAACTACTTTTTAAAAAAACTAGTCTAATCTAATCCAAAATGTTACATTGTCCAGACTGTACCAGAACTGAAACATTATAGAAAAAGATTACATGACAAATGACTTATAGTAGCTTCAGTGTGTGTAGCTCCATGGGGATTAAACCCTGCAGTAGTGTCACAGCCCTCTCAGTGAGCCGCACGGCCGGACTATACAGCAGTTCATGGATCACTTCAATAATTTAATTTATAGTGTGGAGGAGGGAAGCTTATCTCCAGCCAGCACGCACTGCCAACCTGACCTCAAACATCATGTAACCACAAGAGGGGGGTGTAGAGAGTGGCAGTGGTCAGTCTGGGCGGGGGACAGTTACCCTCTGTGTGTATAGATCAGAGGGATTTGTGTTGTTTGACATATGCTGCGATTTCAGCTAACCTTCTTGCACTAAGCTTGTTGCAGCAGAAGGATTAGAACACAGTATATCTCCACTTTCTTTCTATGTCTTCTGGATGGATTTTAAAGGAATTAAATGTTTGACTTCAGCCATCAAATGACCAGCATGTAGTAGGACAGAGGTACGGTCTTGACAAGTATAACAAGCCTTTGTCTGTTTTCTGTGTGCAGGTAAAAAATTAAAAATGGCAGCCCTCAGGGAGCTACTTTCATGGTTAAAATGCATAAAGATAGTCATGCCATTTTCCCATGGATCAAAAATAAAGTGTATTTTTCTAAGGGTAAATTAAAATAACAACAGCTGGTAGCAAATACTCTAATAGTCACATTCTTGAAGATGAAATCCATGTGTGTGTTTGGAATTTTGACAGAATCAGTTTCATTGTTTACACAAAACTGTTCATCTGATATAATCAAGAATCATTCCATAAAATATGGAAATAAATCAAAGCTTTGAAATACAAAAAAATACGGGTCACGATCTAAATAAGCTGCAGGCCTCTTCCATTTGGTGCACATGTGACAAAAGTCACAGCTGCATTTCTGGAGCCACATTCCAAAGAAGAGAAAATAAACCTTCTATTAGGTCAGTTGACTTTGAGCAAAAAGTAAAGTTTAGATCACTCTTTGGTTTTGTTTAGTGTTGTGTGGTTGATAAAAGTCTTCTTAAACTGATACTGGTGATCATGTAAGATCATAATGTCTATTTGCAATTTGCACATTGATGTATGAATGTTGCTTCTCACTGACTACGTTAACATGCACACAAATTTTCCACCATTATTCAGAATATGACAATATTCCAAATTTGATATGGCAATTCCGAATAAAGCCTTATTCCGAATGTAGCATTTTCCGATTAAGACACGTGGGATATGCCGATATTATTCCGGTTTCAGGAGCATGCTT
>LKNJ01007830.1:0-10965 GCA_002120245.1 Maccullochella peelii | reverse complement strand
GTTACATGAGGCCTTCTAATTCTGATTGGGCTATTATTCCCATTATTAGTGGAATATTAGGGTCCATGTAAACGCAGCTAATGTAAGATAGATGTGACAGTTGGAGAACTCTTGTAAAAAGTCACCACTCAGTTTCAGGCTTGTGGATACAGAGTACCGAGGGCAAATTCAGACAAAAACACTAAAGAAACTAGTGGAAACTCATGTTTATCTTACACCCACTTTGTTACAGTGCTCTGTGTCTTAGTATTGTTTGAAGGTATTGTTCATTTTAAATTGAGTGGGGTTTTAATTCTCTTACTTGTTGCTAGTACAATGACTCACAATCATAGATGTGGTTGGCTTTGGTGTGCGTTATCCTCGTCACAGGTAGGATACTCCCAGTGCTCCAGCAGTGAATGGCTGGCTGACATCGTCCTACTTTTAGGATTGTAGTCTTTGTGCTTAAGAAATCGACACTTAGGTCAGTAAACCTATTGAAGCCTCTGTGTCTCATTGAGTCAGTAATTCTGGGTACTTACCACTTGCTTGTTGAGTCTCTGTGTTAACCATTTTAGCCCATTACAAAGTGTAAAGTTACCACTTATTTTTTGGTTGAGAACAGGATCAATAGCAGAGCCTTTGTGGGAATTGGATGATAATGTAATCAACTCTCTGGATCAAACCTGACAATCATTTAGTCCAAATTGTTAGTGACCCTAATGACTGAGGTTCATTAGGTTTTTACCAACATATTGTGTGAGTGACATTCACTTCAAGTTAATGCAAAAGATGATTTGAAGATTTGTATCTGTGTATCTTTTACTTAATAGCATTGTAACATTTTATACAATTAACTGGAAAAATAAGATTGTTTGTTAGTTGCAAGCTTGCAGACATATACATTTTAAGCTACAGGTGTACTGTCATGCTATCTGTTGATTGTTGTCATAAGAGCTGTCTCTCGTCTCCATGTAGTGCAGGCTGTTTATATCTGCATATTTTTCACTGCTTATATCATTGATTGTAATTTTAGTGCTTTTATTCTTAAAGTCTGTGCTTTCAACTATTGCCTGCCCAGGGACTACAGATGAAAATGAGCCTTTCTGGCCTGACGCTGGCATATTGTCAGAAATGTAATTAACATGCACGGCCCCTGTCAAAATAAAGTAAGAAAGAAATAAAGAACCAGTTGTACTCATTTTGATTGCTGGTTCACCACTGACTTACTGCCTGCCGCCAACAGGCAGTAAGTCAGTTTCTTTGACCTCAGCTCGGCCTTCAACACAGTGAATCACAACGTCTTAATTAGCCGTCTGAAAGACTATGCTGGCATCAGTGATGTGGCTCTGGACTGGTCCACCACCTATCTGTCCAACGGGTCCTTCTCTGAGATGTCTCCTGCTCTTTCAGAATAGATTTTAAGACTCGTTTTTAAAGACTAGACATGGTCAGGCTCCTGCTTTTATCTGACCTGCTTACTGCATATGAGCCTGAACGCTGCCGATTCCAAAATCTCAACTTGTCACTAAAGGTGACCGGGCTCCTCAGCTGTGGAACTCCCTACCTGGGGATCTCACAATCTCTGTCCTTTATTAAATCTCTTAAGGCTCACTTTGAAACTTCTGGCTTTTTCCTAACTGATGGTGTTGTAATTATTTAAATGGTTTTGGATTTTATTTACTTTTATTGTAAAAGTGTAACTTTGTTTTGAAAGGTACTATATGCACAGATCCAATTAAAATTATTCAAAAACACAGCTGAAGCCATTTATGGTGAAACATGAAATATTGTTACAAAGTTCTGTATGAGCCTTCAGTCCAACCAAGGAATGGATTGATAGCTCACCACAACTTGTTAATACGCCCTGCACACCCACACAGGTGATTCCACTTAGGGCTGATGACTGATGGGACCTCTGCTTGGTTGAAGTTGGGTGGAGCACCACTAGGAATTTCATGTGATCGTCTATATACACTATGAAACATTGTAAAGTTGGGATTTGTCCTGCCCTTGCAGAAAGTGAGGGAGGGTAATCAGGCAGTGTGTATCTGCCCACAGTCCTGAGAGGAGATCTATCAGTTAAAAGTGAATCACCTGCAGGGATAACCAAAGGTTATCAAAGAAAGAATTTGTCTAAACCTTTTATTCACACTGGTAGTATGTGCCAGTTCTGTTTAAACTGCTGAGAATCTGAATGAACCAGACAGGATGTCACCATAAAAAGGGCTGTTTATTTGTTTAATGTACAGACATGTGGCATGCTCTAACGATAGCGGCGCAGCTGCAGGGTGTTGCGCCTCTTCCAGGCTGCACGGCGGGAGCCTCCGATGGTCAGGTGGAACTTGTGGCCCTTGCCCAGGCCTCGGCTCTTCTTTCCTGCAGATGTCAGGCCACGCATCTCTCTGTGCTTGTGCACAGCCTTTGTGATCCATTGGGTGTCTGGGTTGCGTCTGACGGCCTTGTGGAAGGGGTCGATCAGAATCACCTCAAAGAACTTGTAGGTGGAGTCCTCACCCACCCAGTAGGAGTTGAGCACTCGAAGGGCTCCGCAGTGACGGCCAGCACGCTCCTGGAAATAGAAACAGAGCGAGTAAGTGAAAGATTCTGGCTAGACAAATCAGTAGTAAAATCATTCTGGTGTAATTATTAAGCAAATCAACATCATCCAACAAAGTAATTAATGTTGCACCAAAGCAGCAAGACATTTCATTCTTACCACCCACCAATCCTACAAAAGGTGACACCAGTGAACTGAGACAACATGCTGGTATTTACAAAGCCTGCTGCTCTGATCACATTGCATAAAAGGGAAGAGACGCAAACCACCAATGGCAAATCCAGGTTCCTCTGGAGGGAGCACATGTTTAACTACAGATGAAGAGACACCTTCAACTCCACCTTAACGTTCAGTGAAAATGCCCACCAGCGTGGCTGCATTCAATCTGGTGTGAGACTGAATGCAGCTACAAGTTGAATGTGGCCAGATATGTCTAATATATAAACAGCTTCCTGTGAGCAGTGACAGACACTTTTTGTAACACTGCTTAGTGAACCAAGCTAATTGGATACTTTTTCATCAGTATTGCATTTTGTTACATTAAACAGTGAATGTGTTCAGTTTCAGAAACTCCTTGAATGGCTCCACCTTTGTACTGCAGGCTTGTTGCTTTGTATCAGAGATAGTGGAGTGATTCTGGATCAGAAGCAGGCTGTTTACTCAAAGTCAGTGGCCTACTTCAAATTCAGTGGATTCATAAAAGCTGCTCATCTGCTGTTGAATAAGTGTGCCAGTATACCAACAACTGCTGTTGCAGATGTTGGTCTAATGGCCTCCACAACAGATGGTCCTGAACTCAAACACCACCACGACCTGTACAAACTATTAAAAAGGACATGAGCAGGCTGTGTCTCATACTGAATTTTAAAACACATTGACTATTGTGCTGCGATTGCAATGTGTTCTTGGGTGGCCTGAGCAATGATACAGAGGACTACATGCCTGAATGTGATACAGTTTATAGGCATAACTAATTCCACAAGAGATGATGCCCACCAGTTAAGAGATTTCATGCACAACGTGGATACGAGTGACAGTAGACCCTTCTCCCTCGTACGTGTTTTGACTGTTTAGAGGCAGCCTGTACAATACCACTCCTCAGAACTGCAACGCAGCCACTGTATCAGAAAGCAAAGTGTCCACTTTGAGACAGTTCTTTATTGGGTACATTGTGCTGGACAGTGCTTTTTTTTTTTGACAGCAGACATTTTGACGTATAGTAGGGAAAGCTCCTGTCTAAGGCTGTACCTAATAATTATTTTCATTATTATCTGCCAATTATTTTCCATTGTTATGTCAATACAAGTAGAGCTGCAACGATTAGTTGATTAAAAGAAAATTGCCAACTATTTTGATAATTGATAAATTGTCATTTTTCAAGCAAAAATGTCAAATGTCATTTCTGACAGTGAACAGTCTTTGGGTATTGGACTGTTGGTTGGACAAAAGAAGCAATTTGAAGATGCCACTTTTGGGCTCTGGGAAATTGTGATAAACGTTTTCACAGTTTTAAAAAAACATTTTATAGACTAAATGATTAATCGTGAAAATAATTGGCAGTAGCAGCCCTAAATACAAGTGTCAGAATTCTCTCCCAGAGTCTAAAACCCACAGATCTTCAATTTACTCCGAATACGACAAAGAAAAGCTGAAGATCCTCAGATCAGAGAAGCTGAAACAGAATATGTCACTTCTTTGTTGGGGGAAAAAAAAATAGACTGAATTGATTACAATTCAGATGTCCCAGTAAGCCATGACAGTGTGAGCTTACAGTACCAGGACCCTTAAACTGAAGCCGCTAACTGGAATTCAGTCATCACTCATTTTATCATTTACACCTGGGCTTCTCCTGTCAAACGTCAAAATGTTTTTGTGAAACACCTATCAGCTCCCTGTCCAAGCCGTTAGTAAGTCAGCCAGTGACTTTCAATAAATTAAAACTTAGTTTTGGTGTCAGCAACCCAGTAATGAATCCAACTATCTCTTGGTTTCATCTACAAATCCAAAGAGATATGCTGGACTTGTATACAAAACCAAGCATCAGCCAACGAGTGTGCTGTACAGAGCAGTTCTGACCAACAAGCGCAGGATACTGATACTCTTCACATGAACAATGTGTGTGAGCTTGAAAAATCAGGGAAAGTGAAAATATTGAGTGTTTGGAACAGACTGGGGTTACAGACAGAGAGCAGACTATGCTGTTGGGTGGTGGAAAAGTTTCCAGGACATTTCAACACAGGCAGATAAGCTACCATGTACAGTTTTTAAAGCAATGCTACCTTCTGCATTCCCCATTTCCTGTTCACCATGTTAACATTTGCAATCACAATGGTTAAACAAGTGTACAATTCCTAAAAGGTCATTGAAAGCATCATCAACCCAGAAGAAACATAACTCAGTGTTTCTTCTGGCCTTAAAGCCACAGTCTGATTAGTAAGGATGAACATACCTCAGCAGTGGACTGCAGACTGCGGGCAAACTTGATCTGGTTGACACCATGGTGCACGGGCTTGCCATAGGTGGCACCCTTGGGTACAGGGCGTTTGCGGCCTCCACGGCGCACACGGACACGATAGATTACGTATCCTGTTTGAATCAAACAAAAACATGATTAGCCAGGCAGGCGAAGATGACTACAGATCAAAAATGCGCAGGCAGCATCTCTGGGCTCAGAACTCACCCTGCTTGGCCTTGTAGCCCAGCCTACGGGCCTTGTCAGGTCTGGTGGGTCTGGGAGTACGGTGGAGGTTGGACAGCTGGCGGTACTGCCAGCAACGGACGCGGAGCAGGAAGCGCATCACATCGGACTGCTTCTTGCGCCATAACTCCTGCATATACCTATATGCTCCCATGTTGACTTAACTGGGGAAAAAACAAACAGCTCTTGTAAGTTTAACGTATTTAATGTCAATACGTAGCTGTTTTCGTCTGACATGATGCAATCAAGAAACCCACTATACAGGATTAATATTGGACAACATGCAGCCAGCATCTGCAGTTCAATCTAAAGTAACCTCCACAAACATCTTTTCAGTCGTGCGTCAAGTGAGAGCCTCTAAGTTCTTTCCAACCAAAAACAGTCAAGTTTACACAGATTAGTTGCTGCCTGACTCAAGTAAAAAAAAAAAAAAAAACTGTATCTGCTATCTTTTAGATCCAAGTCAATTTGAAACCTGGAACTTGCGGCTCATAATGGCACATGATTTAAGACCAGTCTCCACATACAATTTCACGTTTCCTCAGTAACCTCTAAACTAGCGTTGATACACGTGTAACGCATGGTATGGCGACCCGAGTGTTTATCATATGAAGGGATACGGTGAAAAAATACAAGTTGTAGCGGTACATATAGCCATGCTTATTAATGAGCCAACATACTAGAAATAAAGCTAGCATGCTAGTGTTGGCCGCGTATTAGCTTATCACTCCCCACTTCACCGGAATGTTGCTAACATTACCACATAAATAACGAACTGAACGTGCCGGTTTCTAATGTATTAAAAAGAGAAACATTTTACACTTAATGTAAAGACAGCACGGTAACAACGTTAGCTTTCTACTGCGGCCAGCAGTGTCAATGGCTACCGGACCGACTACATCTCGGCACCGTTAAAACAGGGCTATAATCCGTGTTGTTAACAACGTAACTAAAAAAAATAATCAACTCGTGCAGATGGTTATTGTGTCGCTAAACAATGTTTTCAGTCAAACAGCTAGATGAAAGTATATACATAAAGATTTTAATGGATTGCGTTTCGTACAAATGCAAAGAAAATCTCGCTTACATGATGGCGTACCAGCCGGAAAGAGAGAGGCTACGTACCCAGCATGCCTTATGAAAACGACAGTGACGCATTCTCTTTGTTGTGCTTATGGGAAATGTAGTCTTCGTTTTGTTTTTTTGTTTTTTTTTGTTTTTTTAAATTAAAATCGTCCACACCTTTGATGATACTTTTGCACCATAACGTTGTTTGCCAACCGCCATAAAAACTCAAGAAGAAGAAGAAGAAGATGCTGATACTTTTCCGGCAATTTCGAGAATCAAACGCGCTTCTTTCTATTTCAATTCATTTTCAATTGAAAGGTAATTTCATAACATAATATAATCACATAGCCGAGTCTAGAGACAAAACAAGTTCAATTGAAATACTTACAGAGGAGGCATTTGATGTGTGTATTGATCCAAATTCAAGCAAACTACTGCCATATTTACTACAGACGTAACTGCATGAATTGATACGTGTATTGATTGTATTGTTGTTAACCTGCTTACACTGTAATACCTGACTGATCCACTCTTGTTCTACTGTGTGAAATCTATCACAGTTGCAATTATACAAAATCAACAACTGATTGTAAGCGTCAACAGAATTAACAATATGTACAGTGCATGTAAATATTATGTCACAACTGTTGTATTATTACACAATATATAATATAGCATACGATTATTATCCACTAAATAATCGTTTTACGATTAATTATTCTTATTCTTATTGATATTATTATGTCCCACCAAGTCTTTGTTGGTGTTAGTAAACTCCGTCAGCCGCGCACGCGCAGTGACAAAATTTGTCTTGTCAATGTGCTAGCAGAGCAGGATGGGTGCTCTGGTTGTGATGCTACATTTAAAGACTTGATAGACAGCTAGTTATCCACGTGATTCAAGTAAGGAACTTTACCCGAATGTACCGTACCAGTAATGAGCAAAGAATGGTTAGCAACTGGATTGTTAATGGTGTGTGCAAATTACGCAGTACGGCTGGCTAGCCTGTTAGCTAGCCAGCCTAAACAACAAAACGCTGTCACAGCGAGCCAACGCTAAGGATACTATCAGATTTGTTTTGGGCTGTTTCAGAGGCGCTCTTGTACGTGTTAATGTTATTATGGCATGTCAGACATATGCCAGATGAGACTGTAAACAATGTTACGTTTTGTGTTTATACATTGTAGGCTCGAAAATGGGAAAAGGCTGTAAAGTAGTGGTGTGTGGCCAGGCAGCAACTGGGAAAACTGCCATACTGGAACAGTTGCTGTACGGAAATCACACTGTAGGTAAGTGTTGCGCTTGGAACGACGTTAGTCATGAGAAAATGACATAGTTGCACTATTATACATACAGGTAAAACTTGGATTCATATGGGTTCAATGTAGGAGTATTTTGTGGCTCATTGAAGGGTTCCTTTGTGCTGAAAATGGATTGAAGTGTACCATTGGCTGAAAGTGTCTTTTCTGAGTTGGTTGTGTTGTCTGTATGTTCCAGGCTCTGAGTCCAGTGAGACCCAGGAGGATGTGTACGTGGCCTCAGTGGAAACTGACCGCGGTGTGAAGGAACAGCTGAGGCTTTATGACACCAAAGGCCTCCAAGATGGACAAGACCTCCCCAAACACTACTACTCCGTGGCAGACGGCTTCGTGCTCGTCTACAGCGTTGACAGCCTGGAGTCGTTCAAGAAGGTGGACGTTCTGAAGAAGGAAATAGATAAGTCCAGAGATAAAAAAGAGGTGGGGCTGGTTCAAAGTATGCTTCAAGCTCAATTCATAATATGTGCTGTGCTCTCCTCTGTGCAGGGAATGTCTTCCAAAATGTGTCGCTGCCTTTTAGATTTGCAAACATCCACTACTAACTATCAACACTCACTGTATTTTCAGTTCACTTCCAGGTGGTTTCCATGTCCCATTCGTTCTACCACTTGAATACATCATGAAGTGTGGTAGTGAAAGGTGGGAGCAAATAGAATTTGGACGCAAAGGGGAATTGAAACATTAAATAAAGCTATGAGAAGGCTAAGGTTCCCAGTTTGAGGAAATATTATTTGCTTTTATATATAGTGTCAACTGCCTTTGCATGTAGGCAGCCCAGAAACAAGGATACGCATGCAGCAGAGAGGCAGAAAACTTATCAGCACAGTTGCCTAATAGCTTACACTACATGGATATTTTCTATTTAGAATTTAGAAATAAAGCAACTTGATGGAAACCAGTAAAATTACTTTTTAGAAGTATGCAACACTCATTCTTGCATATCCAAAACTTTTTTTTTAACTTCACACCCTGCGTTGATGGTCATCTGTCGACTCTAGCAATTTAACATGACACACAGGAATCCAATGAGGAATAGCAGCTAGTAGCAGTACCACATGTGTTTCGTACCATCAACAGCCAGCACCAGCATGCATGGAATTCCTGCTGTTTACCATCAAAATATTAACTCCTAATACTGGAAGCCTTCAGTTCCTACAGGCAAAACTCCACTCATAAGAATCTAAATCTGTGAGGTATTCTTCTTGGGGTGTCAAACATTTTCACCCATTACTTTTGCAGTGCATGTGGTTTAAGGCACAAAAACAATTTTGTTGAGCAAGGCAATATTAAATCTAAGTTATAAAATGGTGCAGGAATGAGTCCTAAAATGTGTTATGTTCTCAGGTGACAGTCATAGTGCTGGGGAATAAGACGGACTTGCGGGAGCGTCGTCAGGTGGACCAGGAGGTGGCGCAGCAGTGGGCGCGGGGCGAGAAGGTGAAGCTGTGGGAGGTGAGCGTCGCCGAACGCAACTCCCTCATCGAACCCTTCACGCAGCTGACCAGCCGCCTCACACAACCCCAGAGCAAGTCGGCCTTCCCTCTGCCGGGACGCAAAAGCAAAGGCACCCCGTCCAACGACATCTGAAGCTCCCCTCACTCGCCTGTGCTCCTGTTAGTAGGCTGCATTCACCTCACATGGGAATAACCAGGACAACATAGATAGGCCTTTAGTTTAGCAGCATGACTTTGGTTGCTTCTGTGTAAATTTGACCATATTACACATACAATGATGGACACCACATCTCTACTGCCTCCCTCTGTACAAAAATGAAGTCAAAATATCCCGGATACAGGAGCTGCCATCTTGCGCTGGTGACGACATTTGGAGCCAGAGTCTGTGCTGTAGTGATCGAGGTCCCGCCCATAAACCTGCCCGAACCAATCGCGAGCACACCACAATCAAATCACAGTTGTCAATCATGATGTCACACCCCCTTTTTATAGCATTAAATACCTAATTAAAACCAAACTGATCAGAAAAATGAACACTTGAACAAACATCAGCGTGATAAGAACTACCTAAAATGACAGAAACCATCTTTGGGAACATTTTATTTGACGTGCACTTTGATTTTTCAGTTTGACCCATGTCCCATCCGCTAACATGGAGGGGGCGGGGCTTATGACCTATACTGCAGCCAGCCACCAGGGGGCAATCCAGATGTTTTGGCTTCACTTTTTGGGAGCTGTCATGTCGTCCATCTGTAACCTCTTTTCTGTACAGTGCGCTTAACACTTAAGTGTGTAGTCAATCCTTTCTTGTCATGGGAAAACCACCTTTAAAAACTTGGCATGGACAAGCACTTTAGTACCAAAGATTTGAGACAACCCAAACAGAGATGGTGGATTTACACTTTTGAATTGTGATTGTGAAATGACGTGTTATGTTCACTGTCCTTTTCAGTTCAAATGTATACATCATTCCAAGGCAAATTAGAACAACCTGCAGCTCTTTCAACATACATATGGGCATGTGACTGTTGTACTAAGACATAGTTGAGAAATCTGGAACTGTCCTACAAGCTCTGGCACCAAAGCCCTGACTTCTCAAGTTAACTCATAAATGCTGCAGTCTAACCGCGTTTCCAAACAGGAATCTTGTACCTATGTTTTTTTCCCATCTGATGTGAATGCAGCATGAACCCTTGTCCTCTGGCAGGACTCAGCTAGCCTTTGTCCAGTCCATCTCATTTATCAAGTATGGGCTGGCAGCAATAATCTACATGGTACTGCATTTACTTGTGATATGCGTCTGGCGTTAGTTGCACTCCTGTGTCGTCCAGCCTGTATAATCCAACAGGGCTACTAGTTGACGCTGTGTGTAAGCCTTTCTAATGGTAGAAATGTCAGTGTAGAGAGGAAATATTTATTTTTTAACTAATTTATTTTTGTCACTTTAATGAGCCACATTCCTTGACTTTTGAAAATGGTGAAACAATGTGAAGGATCATATGCGCTGTTTTCTGTGTTCCCTTAATGTTTCAAAGTAATAACATTTAATGTGCTGCTAGTATAACAGAGCTAGTGAGATCAACACTTGCACTCTAATCATGCTAACCCTTTATTTTTCCCTGCTCTGTAACTCTGTTTTACGATGCACTGAATAAAACGTGTAGCCTCTTCTTCATATTTCATCCTCTGAAAATGTTATTTTGATGGTTAGCCTGACATCTCCAGACTAATTCAGTCTGAAACCTGTCAGTTCATTTTTGATTACCAAGGGGCGTTATCAACGCGTGCAGACCAAAATGTCTCTGGACGCAATTGGATAGACCTCCAACCAATCAGAGCAACGAAGCGTGTGACGCAGCGCTGAGTGAATCCTGTAGGAAGTACAGC
>LKNJ01007829.1:0-10967 GCA_002120245.1 Maccullochella peelii | reverse complement strand
TCAGACGGTGAAAGCCTGATTCAGTGGCGGAAAATCCTGCAACTTGTGAAGAATTTCCAACACCTCCTTTGCCTACAGTGGCTTATAGTACAAAACAACACGTCCCGGCTCCACACGGAGCTTCGGGCTCATTATGTTCGATGCCACGGCGCTCGTATCGATGCAGCAAAGAGGCATGATGACAAACAGTGGGGAATAACTTTTGAGGAGGGACAGCGGTGTGTGTGGTGTAGTGGCCTCTCATCTTGCTGCTGGACGGCGTTGGCCATAAAGCGCTGGAGGGGCGTATTTGATAACACGGGACAAGTCGCGGCAGGAGGGACTGCTGTCTCAGTGAGGCTCACGCCGTGCAGAGTGAGCACTACGAGGGATAAAGTTTCGCAGGGGAACTGACTCCTGCGGCTGCCGGTTGAAGTTGTGGGTTTGGTGGGAGGGGCTTAGCGGAGTGATACGAGGCAGCAGAGGGAGGCAGGAGGTTTTGCATAGGTGCACAGATTTTGCCTACTCCAGCTTTAAATGGTCAAAAATGTGAGTGTTTGTCAGTTAATCAGAATTAGACCAGGCTAGCACGTGGCCACCATGTGCCAATCTTTCCATGTAATGAATACCTCTCTCATCATATTATCTCTCCTTTCTGGCCAGAGTGGATTAAAAGAGACAGACAGAGACCCACCTTGTACCGTATCATCAGGATGATGATGAAAACGAGCACCGAGGCCACTATTATCCCTCCGATGATGATGATCATAGTCCCGCCGAGGAACTGAGACTGCATAAAATGACACCTCATGTACTCTGACTCGGTGCTGAACTGCACACAGCCGACCACACGTGTCGCCGTCAGGGAGGTGATGACATCATCGTAGATGGCCAGCACGCAGAGGTCGTACTGGGTCCCTGCTGCCAGGTTGTTGACCAGGAAGTTCTTGCTTGACGGGGGGATCATTCTGTGCAAAAGAGAGGGTCAGAGAGGAAGGGAGAGACAGGAAATACAAATGTTTAATCTTTGAGAGCATCAACAGACTAGATGTACTTTGTGGAAGATCAATGCACAATAAGTAGATGGGGCCCCTCCTCATGTTCCCAATGTTTCCAGCAGTTCCACATTCACATGTCATATATATGTGACAGCTTTTCTGAATTTCCTCAAACCATTTTAATTTCTATAGACTGACATAAGGCATTTAAGTGATGCTACTGTGAAGAATCATGAGAACTGTAATGTTCTGGGACATGGCTTGACTAAGGTCCAAAGAAAACAGCCAGTGTGGTGTCCCTCAACAGTTATACAGTAGATCATCTCAGAAACCCTACTTTCTCATCAACTGTAATTTGCTGTAAGTATTAAACCTGCAATAACTGATTTTTTGGCCACATGGGGGTGGCAAAAAAAAAAGTTGTTAGCAAACAGTTGCTTATTTACACACCAAACTAGGATACATAGCAACATTAGCATTCGTTTAGAGGCGTGTTTGTATCCTCCTGATGAATATAAGTCCAATAATCACCCTCCTTTTAGCTCTGTTTTTGGTCTCTACCAACTCCTGAGGGAAATATCTGGCTCTTTAGCTACTAAATGCTCCACTGTGTTCACCAGCTCGTCGCTAACTTTGTCTGTGTACTGTTTGTTTCTGGGCAGGAAGTGTACTGTGGGTTTGCCAGACGCAGCAGGGAGCTGCGAACAAAGCTCATGAGAGCACAATGAGAGTGAACTAAAACAGTAAAGTTGTGGGCTGTAAAACCAAAACAATGAGCTAAAAGACGCTAAAAAGCTAAGTCGGGTGATAATTCTCTGTGGGTTCGTCACTACAAGCAACACCTTCAACTACCAACTAGTCATTGTTAGCCATTGTTAATACAAAAATAGTGTTTATAGTCGCTTTAAACAACTCTTTGAAACCCTACCTACGCATTCATTGTCATTCAACTGTAAGTGTTAGCAACATTCCGATCTAACGGTAGGGGGACAGGCGTGACAAAGGACTCCAGCATTTGATTATAGCAAACACATATGCTTTCTGTATGTTTTTTCTGTACAACCTACATAATAAATGAACCCTCTGCTTTGTTTCTTAAGGCCTCCGGAGGAAACAAAGAATACAATATATTGTTGAAAGAAGAGTGGAATATAATAATATGATGAAAATAAAATACTCAACAGGGAAGTGTTAATGGAAGTGATTAAGAATCAATGCACTCAGCTCCGTTGTGTATAGCTGGGTGCTGAATCCTCAAAAACAAAAACCCAAAAGTCATGAGCAGGACAGGATACCAATTAAGTGATTTATTATTGCACGGGTGTTGAGGAAGGTGCCCTTCCTCAGCGTGCAAACTGGCAACACCTGGTTCCACCCAAGCACAGGTGTACTTCAGAACTAAATCTTTTGTCTTCAGGTTTAAAATATACAAGAGAAATAATTTTCAGTGAATCAATCCAGATATTCTTTTAGACAAATACAAAGGTACTGTGCCAGTTTGAGCTGAAGTTGGTTATTCTTCACTGGACACTTGTCACATCGACTAGAGGATTTGCACAATTTTGTCCTTCAGTTTCCTTTAAAGGGCTTGTCAGCTTTCCCGGATTTCCGCATTAAAATGCTAATGAAATTCCTCGTTAAAACCAAAGAGGGTGGCTAGGTCACAGCTCATGGCCTTGTGCGCGCTGAGAGGAGCAAAGGGCTATTTTGACCAGGGTGAGCATCTGGTTTAGAGTTCGAGTTAAGTGAAGGTTAGGAGACATGTTAAGGTTTAATGGTTAGTATTAAGAGCTGGGGAATGAATGTAGCAGTAGGTCATTAGCATGCCCTCAGTGGAATAATAGCACAAGGCTGTAAAAGTAGCATCTGTATGACCCCATGAATACTAATAGGACCATCTGAATGCTGGATGACCATGAGTCTTCTCCCCTTTGCTTCTCTTGATGTTTTCATCACACACTCACACACACACAATGCCATTATTTCTGCACTGGGACACATAAAGTGACATTGAAGTGTGCAGGTTAATGATAGGAGCGAGTGTCACCAGCACCTACAAGCTCAGATACAAGCAGCTACATTTGTATATACACACATACACGGGCAGAGATTAATGTCCCTATTATTGCCGTGGCCTTGGGCTTCATTTGTGTGTATGAATGTGTGTGTTTGGTTGTGTGTCACATTAGCCAGCAAAGCATTAATATCTTTGTGTAAAATAATGTGTTTTATAACTCTGTGTGGCCTGCACATTCTGGGTTCATCTTTTTCTTGCAGGCTTAAACACTGTCATGCTCTCAAACAGAGACCCCTGTTTACTAGCTCATTAATACTGTATGTCTCTGGGATATGCATGTGTGTGTATATATAACAGAGAAACAGAGTAAACAGTTATGCATATTTTGTGGATTTTTGGAACATTTCTTTACCCCGAATGCCTGCACCTTTTGAATAAGGATTTGGGAAAGTATAGGAGTAAGACCTTACTCACTAAATGTGCATACACACATACACATAAGAGATACTATAATCATACTTAAAAGTGACAGAACACACAGTAAACTGGCAGTACTGGGTGATAATGCCACGGTGGTGTGTGTTCTAAGCTTTGTGCTGGCGATTCTGATGTGGGTGTGTTTTTTCCGCCTGCCTGTCCATCTTTGACTGTTGCAGCAGCACCTTTGACAAACAACTGGCAGACAAATCTCTCCCCATTATCTGCAGAGCATCTGTGGTTGCACACACTGACCCCTCTATAATATTATACTGATATCATATCGTAAAGCTATCCTAACCTGACGGCTGAGTAGCCACAACATATTATTCACTGCTATTGAAAACAGAGGTGTATCATAACGTTGCTGTACTGTGAAAACCACTTATCTCCAAAACATCACCTTTCTTGTGAGCTAAGAAAAGCAGTATTGTTTCCAGCTTTGAGACAATGCCTTTTTCAGCGGACTTGGTGGGTTTTAAATGATGCATTCATCTTAAGAGGTAGAAGATTTTTTTTTTAAGCCATAAAGGAACACAGAGGTACTGCTGACATAAACATGCTTTTTGAGCTGTAAACTAAATGATATGACTGTACTGTGATGAAACACATCAATGCTGGTGTTAATATTGACATTTCTCACCACATGTATAAAAATTGGCATTTCATGGGTTGAAAATGGCTCAACTACTGTTTTAAATCAGCCCTGAACCTGCGAGGCCAATGCTAACATAGAGTCAACTGGTTGGGACCTGTCTACGTCATGAAATGTATATAAAAAAAGACTCTAATCAGTTTCAGTCAGTCTCCTCTGTGTCCCCTGACCCACACACTACGTAGTTACAAGGCCACTTTACAACTCTGCTGTATTTGTATACCAAGAAAACCCCTCTCTCCTCACATCAGTGAAAGCATATGCTGTCTATCTATCTTGATCAATATCTTATAGCTCTATAAGTGGAATGATACAATAAATGTTTGATAAATCTTACTTATACATATTGATTATTAAGTTTTGTTTACAGTGAAGGCAGGTAACTTGAAGGCAAGTTACAAACCAAATGTTGCCACTGTGTTAAATTCCAAAAACATTGAATGTGTTTTGGCTAGAAATCTATGAATGGACAGTAAGTATGTACTTTGCTTGAGGACTTGTTTGTTGCTTAGCCATGTATCCACATGAATAAATGACATTCCCTCTTTTCTCCACCTCAGAAACACTTGCTTCCAAGAAACCATTAGAAACATGACTCCTCCTGGACACAGCCCAAATTAGAAGGTTTCTAAACAAAATCCATCCAACCGGACGCTCCGGCCAGTGAAACTCACGTGGCATAGCTAGTTGTCATTGTCAACGTGTAAACCAAGCTGTCATCATTTATAATTCATAGATACAAGGAACAAATCGAGATCCTGATAATGACTATGGCATGTTTGGACCCTGTTCCGCTGCATGCTGAGTTCACAAAAAGCATTTTTCATGCAAATCAGTGGGTTTTCTTGTTGTCTTGTATATGATTATTTCTTGACTGCGTGAGCTGTTAGCACTGTGAAGTCTTCCAAACTGACTCATTCATTGTGGCTAATTTCTTTGTGTCTGAGCTGGATCTTGCTGCCAGTATTTGAAGCCCTACAGTGGGCAGATGATTGCCTTGGCCGAGACTATTACACTAATCTATCTACTCTGCTCTGCCAAGCCCTCAGCCCAGGGCGCCTGTCTGTGTGTGTGTGTGTTTTTCTGAGTTTCATTACACTTTCATTACGCGAGAGAAAGTGTCTGTATGGATGCTCCTCTATGAGTATGCATTTGTGTACTCATGTCTATATATGTCTGCAGTATATGTGTGAGTGCGCACGTGTTTGTGTGTGTGTTAATCAACTCTAGCTTTCCTCACTTCAGCCGGGACAGAGCCAGGAGGACAATGTGATTTCCATTAGTTGCACTCATGTCTTTGACTCAAGACAAATGCTTTGCCCCCATGCACAGAACAGTGAACTGTGATACCAGATTATTCTATTTCAGGTCATTTCACTTGATTAAATATTGGACAAAGCTTGCAGGCCACAAACACGCATTATTCCAGGAAGAGAAAAAAAAAAAGAAGCATCCATTGGCAATGATTCAACACACAAGACCAGGGCATCCGGGTCGAGCTGGAGCCATGCGATAAGGGGCCAGGGCTTCTAATAACTCAGCTGTAGTTCCCCTAACAGCAGATCCCAGTCAGACCATGTGTGACAACAACTTCCAATGTTTTTAAATGATATTCACTGCTCTGGGCTAGCTCATTACTAGTTCCATGTAGCTGCAGGGAAATATTGTTTTTGCATTTCATAATTGGAGTGGAAGTTGTCCAGTTTTGGGGGAAAAAAAAAAGTTGATCTCAATTTAATTTTCATGTACTGTTTGTGAGTTTTCTGAGACTCACACCTGTGTAGCTAGCATTACACTTGGCTTGAACTTATTAACACCATGTTGTATCTATAATTTACATTCACAGGTCTGCTGTATGTTTTTGACTGACTTAAAGGAATAGTTTGACATTTTGGGAAATACATTTATTTGCTTTCTTGCAGAGGGTTAGATGAGAAGAGTGATACCACTCATGTCTGTATGGTAAATATGAAGCTACAGCCAGCCGCTGGTTAGCTTAGCTTAGCATAAAGACTAGAAACAGGGGGAAACAGCTAGTCTGGCTTTGTTGAAAGGTAACAAAATCCACCTAACACTTCCAAAGCTCAATAATTAACACGTTATATCTCATTTGTTTAATCTATACAAAAAACAAGACGTTTTTACAGTTTTGGCCAGTTTTTGGTTGTTAGTCTAGATTAAGCTAAGCTAACTGGCTGCTGGTGGTACCTTCATACTTTCCATATAGACATGAGAGTTAGAGTTATCTTTTGACCAGACAGCAAATAAGCGTATAGGTTTAAATTAAGGAACTACAATATATTGCCCATATCACAAACTGTGTCTGTCATGAAATGATGTCTGAAAATCGAATTGCTCGTTTACTTACATATTGAATGTTGCAACTTAGCAATAGTAGCTATAAAAGAATAAGTAGTTAATAATAAGTTAGAAATGTGCATTTTATTTTAATATTTATACATGATATTAGGTTATTTTTGGCAGCAAATTTCAATCGTAACTCGTAATAATCTACAATGCCATGACAGCTAGACAAACTCCATCTGCTAGTGAAGATCATGTGATGTGAACAAAAGCTCAAGAACAGCTACTAGATGTACCTTCTGGTGAGATAGTTTTATGAATTCCCATTTCCAAGGTCAAGAAAGAGCTTTGAACCTTAGCTTTTGAGCCAACATCAAAGATAAATCTTTAACATGCTCAGAAAAAATGAAATGAATGAAATTTGAAAATCTGCATTTCCATGACAACTGAGCAACTCATGTGGTATGACTGAAAGCAGCAAAACAGCTACGAAATGGACACTGTTGTGAGATTGTTTTCCCAACAAATTTCAATTGTCCTGGAGATGTCTTGGTGACATTTTTTAAAGAAATAAATTTGTACACCTAAACTTAAAGCAACATTGCCACATTTCAACATCTACTTTTGTTTTAAAATGACATCACACACCAAAACCCCGATAACACCCACTCTCATAAGAAGTGTTTGAACAGAAAAACATTGTATAATTGCGCAGCAGTGTTGCCCAAACAGGGATGCGACCAAAATGTGGGTCACACAGATATCCAAAAGTAGGTTGTCCAATTATTTCCGAAAATGTTATTCAGTGCTTCTGGCTAAAGCTTCCCATGCTACTGCAATGTAAGCTAGACTAAATTAAATAGCCTGAAACGTGGAAAACTTTGTCAGATAAGCCAACAAAATAGCATGCAAAAGCACTTATGGGTTTTTAAAAACTTTCCTTTACACTGCACTTTTTAAACATGTGTTATCCTCCTATTCTCACATGCTTCTTTATGCTATTATATAATGCATATACTAAATGGTAACATGATATTTTTCATGATTAATTTCTTTCCTATTCAACATATGTTGTTTTTTTCACTTTAATTTTCTTAACAATTAGGCAAACAATTTCGCATTACAACTCAGCACATTGTAAGGCACGTGAGTACAATCAAACCAGTTAAGAAAAAATGGTTTCTGAGCACAAAGAGAAGAGGATTAATGGTAGTTCAACTCCTGCCCCATTACTGTTGACCTCAAAGCTAATGTGGCTCACACAGCAGATGGCACAATTCCATGCTAATAGGTCTGAGTCTCTCAGGCAGACAGAAAACATTGCAGAAGTTAGCTTCTTATCTCTGTTTTATCATGCATAATGTCTCTGATGCCAGAGCTAATGGTTAACAAGCACCCACACAGCTTGTAGTCAGAGGTGGAACGGGAATTTTGAGACCATGCCAGGTGGGCTTTGCAAACATCTCCCCATCCATTTTTATTAATTAAACCCTGTTCAAAGTCAGGCTCTGGGAGAACAGTCGCTGAAAAAGTAAATATTAGCCACCTAGTTAGTGGTCTAGCAATGATTCCACGGTTGTATTAATGTAGCAATTATGCAGAACAGTTCATACTGGTGGTAACAACTTACTCAGTTCACCAATGAACAGTGTAAGAAATTACTATTTTAATTACAGTCATAATATTACAGTTCCAAATAAAACAGAGTGGCACCTCATTTAAATGCCAGAGCTGGCATTATCTAAAAAACTTCAATTATCCTCACCCTTTAAGAACTCCTCTCATCAATGAAAATAGATGGCAAGAACATCAGTGCTGCTTGTTTTCCCATCTTTCAAGGTTAGACAGAGTACAGTTGCCATTTTAGGGGTTTTAAGAATTGCGGTATAATGAATCACTGCTTCCAGAGAGTAAAGGTATGAATTAAAGATCTAATGAAACAAATTAGAATTTTGAAAGGAGTTTAATGAATATCCAGTACCTTTTGGGGGTAACATGCCTTGCGCTGAGCTTTAGCAATTGAAATCTGCAGTCAAAACACATTTTGTTACACAGAAAAGTCAAAACTTTAAAGTTGCCCCAGTCAATATTTTGGATGAACAATGGATGAAATGGCTGTGTTTAATGTGAAAGGTGTCACTTGTAGTGTGGAACCCACAGAAAATGATCAACCAACTCTGCAGTCCCCCTCAGCTCTGCTGGACATTTTAGCGTCATTAAAGCTCATCGTTTTGGTTTTACGGCCCGCAATTTTAATGTTTTGGTTCACTCTCACCGCTCTCATTAACCTCGTTTCCAGGTAGGCAGCTGTTTTCGCCACAAAAAGCTCTGATAAACACACTGTATGCTACTGCCAAGCAAGACAGATAAAGTTAGCGACTAGCTGGTGAACATAGCAGAGCAATTAGCAGTTTATAGCAGAATATAAAAATATTTCCTTCAGGAGAAACCAGGTACACAGAAAAATGACTTGAAATGAATGCTAATGTTGCTCCGTGTCTGCTGGATGTGTAAATAAGCAACTTCTTGCTAACATCAATTTTATAAGGTGACAACATGTCAGTGTTGTGTTGATATTTCGTTGCGCTGCCTCCAAGTGGCCAAAAAAATCAATGAATGCAGGTTTAAATAAAGTTGCATTTGATTTGAAGTAATTTACACAAGTTAATTAAGTATGTATAGCAGAAAAGGACAGTGACAACAGCTTCATTTGAATGTTGCTGATTACGAAATTGAAATTGATTGGAAGTTGTTTTAAAAATATGTATTTGATGCCAAGTATGGTAAAGCTTGCATGCAATTGATGCATGAAATGAATCCTAACAAGTCAGTAAAGTATTTGTCAAATGTGTCGATATGTCTGTGACCTTCTCTTGAATAATGTCAAACAGCAGAGGCCCCTAGTTTTCACTTTTGTCAATTCCTAATCCCAAAAACAAAAGGAAGGAGGCTCCACACTTAGCAAGATCTCATTACTGCTGAGCTCAGTGCAAACAAGCACAGCAGATGAGATGTCAAAGTGCCATGCAACGAAAGCTGTCCCAGATGCTGGTAAGACATTTCAGCACTATCTGTAGCTGGTTGTAGAGCTCCATCTGCCCAGCTCAGCCCCATTCCTCCAGTTTAGCTGAGTCATCTACATTTCTCTTTAATGCTGTGGTTGGCTCCTTCCATACTTTCTCCCTCCATACTGTCCTTTCTTCCCTTATATGTTTGCTGTTAAGTCTGTTGTTTTTAATCTCCCACACATTATGTTTTATTACTTTTTTCCATTTCATCTTTCTATTCCTTCCTTCCTTCCTCTTTCCATTCCCTTCCTTTTTCCATGCCTTTCTCTTAGTCCTTCTCTCTCTTATTTTTTCATTCTCTGTTGCTCACTTTTCTTGCTGTCGGGCAATCCTTTTTGTCTTTTTCTCCTCTCATTCCTTCCTAAAACCATTCTCTTCCTTTGGATCATTCTTCTTTCCTCTTTCTTTCATTTTATCTCTTACTTCTTCCCATCCTTTCTCCTTTTGGTATCACCCTTCATCTTACCTTTCCTTTTCTTCTTTTATTATATCCTTTCTTCTCAACTTACTACCTTACATTCTTTTTTACTCCTTCCTCCCTTCCTTCCTGGCTTTATTCCTGTCCTCCATCCACTCTTCCTTCCAATCTTCTTTTTTTCATTCATCTTCCCATCTCTTCTTCTTTGGTCCTTTTCCCCATACTTCCTCTTATTATTTCCTTCATTCCTTCCTTAAATCTTCTTTATGTTCTGTTTGTCTCCTTCTAACCGTCCTTCCTTCCTTGCTTCCTTGCTTTCTTTGCTGCCTTTTACCACCCCTCCTTCCCTTCAGAATCATCCTTACTGCTGTGGTAGTTTCCTCTATAGCACTTGTCCATGTTTAAAACCCCATAGACTACTTACAACAATAACACTGTTACGTTAAGGCCCGGGATATGTTTATGGTGCTATAAAATCCGAATTGGAACATTACAGCGATGTTAAAGGCGGATGTTTTTTCACGCCTTAAGCGTGAAGGCGGATGTTTTTTCATGCCTTAAGCACAGCTGAACAAGGTGTTATACCTGGGCCGCAGGGACTATTGGCAAGTATAAACTACTTCCTAGTGAGAGACAGAGCGGAAGAGAGAGGGGGAGAGTATGCCTTTTTAAAAGCATGGATTCATCCCCCACCCCCTGTTGTGTAGCCTCATAAAAAAGCTTGCCACACAATTTGCTTGATGTGTAGTTTTTTTGGCAAATGGCAACCAGCCCCTGTAGCTCGATGGATCTGCTGGAGTGGAAAACAACCGCTGAAAGAACACAGAGGGGAAAAAAACTAAAACAAGACAACAGGCAGAGTAGTTTTCAGAAACTTAGTGAATGTCAAAGCAGAGTCTGTGTCCTATGAAAGACAATATAAAAACCTTACATTTGGCAGATATTTTGAGGCCTTTATGTCTGTAGGCCTAAGCCTTAAATGAACCAGGGCTCCAGGGCTTGTGTTTTTGGATATACAGTGCATCCGGAAAGTATTCACAGCGCTTCACGT
>LKNJ01007828.1:0-24538 GCA_002120245.1 Maccullochella peelii | reverse complement strand
CCCGCCAGAGAGGTGATGTTCCACGTCCCTAAAGCCAGTCTGCGATGCCGAGGATCGGCACGCCCAGGTCCCCGCCTTCGCCTGCCACCCGGCTTACATTGCACCCAACCCCGATGCCTATCCCTGCAGGTGGTGGGCTCACAGGGTGGTGGCTCCATGTTGATTTTTCGGGCTGTGCCCGACCAAGCCCCATGGGTCAAGGCCCGGCCACCAGACGCTTGCTTTTGAGCTCCCCCCCCGGGTCTGGCTCCAGGGGGGGGGGCCCGGTCTCCCTCCTCCGGGTGAGGTGCCGCAGCTCATCTTAGTCTGATCCATCAGGGTTTTGTGAATCGCTCTTAGTCTAGCCCCTCCCCTGGGACCAATTTGCCTTGGGAGAACCTACCAGGAGCTAATGCCCCAGACAACACAGCTCCCAGGGTCACAGGGGCACCCAAACTCCTCCACCACGTTAAGGTGGCGATTCATGGAGAAGCCTGCTGGTAGCGCTAGAAGAAAAGTTATTAGGATACTAGGATCGTCTGGCAACAATGAATGTCTGAACCAATCCATCTAGCTGATATTGAAATATTTCACAGTATAAGCCTCCTGGTGGCGCTAGAGGAAGAGTGAGGGGATCACCATAATCATTGGGATTCGTCTCCTGGGCACCATGAATATATCTACCACTTTTGAGGGCACTTTGGAGTAGAGCCATTTCAGTAACAAACAAAAATGTCAACCTCATGGTGGCACCTAAAGAGGGGGAGCACTTAAATCTAGGCTTCATCTGGGGACCTTGAATGTCTGTACAAAATGTCATGAAAATCCACCACCAACCATTACAATAATGGTTGACCAGCCAACCGAAAGACTGACACATACTGTACTTGGAGAGGCTTGATAAGTTGTATGTTTCTAATGACTTCTGCCTGTCATTAGATGCCGAATAGCATTTAAACTGATCCCTGAAACGACAAAATATTAACTGGAAAATAATTGAGCACGATGACAACATCCCTACATGACTTAACTTTCCTTTTGGTAATTCAGTTTGACAGCTGACATTTAGTTAACTTGTTTTTTTTGTTATGTAACTGAAAAATCTATAATGCACTATGTGTAGCACACAATTCCATTGTCCATATGTGTTAGGTCAGTTTAGCTGGCATGTCAATGCGAGTGTCAATCAATAAGTGGGGACCATTTGAGAGAGCTAAAGATAGCCAGGGGATGACATGTCACAAGTGTTACATGCTCATGCTTGTGTTTATTTGACTTTATATTTAGCAGTGTACGGGAACTGATGTAACTATCCCCTCTGGTGTTTTGTGAGCACTTGTATAGAAAAATGGGACCATCTGAGAGAATTTGTGTCTTTGAGGTTTTCTAGTGGGCAAGTTCTGGTCGCTAATGCCTTTTTGAATTGACATCCTGACACCTGATTGGAAGTTGGGGTGTCCCATGATAACCATCCACTCTCCAGCTCTACTAAATACAGTACCACTGGTTTAACACCATCACACCCAATAATTTCCAACAACACCATTGAACTTGAGACCAACAGTGGCTGGTTCTTTCCAGCCATCCCAGGCACAAAAACCAAAAAGGCTAAAATAACAACTGACCCTGTTGGCGAGAAACAGTACACCCAAATAGCTTGAAGTTTCATCAGTCTCCTTATCCATCTTAAATCCTGGGTCTCAAAGTCTGTCACATCTCAAACCAAACATTTTAGAAGCATAATGAACCTGGATTTATGAAAAGTAACACAATTGTTAGAAAGGCTGGTTTCAAGCTAACCAGTTTATATGTTTTTACAAAGCCTCTTAACACTGTCTTTTTCATACTTGGTGTGTAGTTCTGAGCATCAGATTGAAACACCCACTCTTTTGTGTGTGAAATAGAAGTTAGTCTGACAAAGTCTGAATAGGACAGAGAAGGCAAAGGCAGAGATCAAAGGGCATCAAAGGGCAATGAAGAATCAAACTTTTAATCCGACAGTCTAGGCTTTAAGACCCAGTGCAGCTACAGCACAGTCTTGACATTTGAAACTTAGTCAACCCCGGGGAAGTACACCAGATGATGAGCCAAGTGTTATTAAATGTCACAATTTGGAAATTCCCTGTTCAGCTCCCCTGAGTTTGACTTTTTGTAACAACCTCCACTGCAGGGTGATGATTAATGAGGAGGGGGAAGAGGGCTAGGATTTTATCCTTCATGCTGCCATACCTACAGTCCATGATCAAAATGTAAACAAAGCTGCACCCACGCTACCATACACTGACAGGTCTGTTAATACATGGATAAAGAAATAACTAAATCTAAGATAATGTTTTTAGGGCCTGTCTCATGAAGCAGGAGTAGAAGTGTGTCATCTAACTTTGGCATTAAATGGGACTGGGATGGTTTGAGATTAAATCAAAATATGTTGCCATGGTAACACCACAGACCAAAACTGCAAGTAGGAGGTCTTGTTCAGGCTTTCAGATCAAACATATAAAAACACACAAAAGAAGCAAGTCCTCATCAATAAACCGTGAGTCAAAAATACTGACATAAATCTTTAAAAACAAGTCATGAATAGATAGTTTGATTTTTTTTTTTAAAAGTCTAAATAATTTCCTCAAACAGCTGGGTACTGTAGTTTTTAGCTAACCAAACTCAAACAGGTGTAAATAGGGCATTTCTTGAGGACTATTTTCAGCGGCGGATTAATACATAATTGGTGCTCTAATAAGACATATGAATTGTACTGAAATTCTTTTACAGACAGTGACTGGATCAGTGTAGCCTTTTTAACATACTCACATTCCATTAGTGGAGCCCTGAAGAACCTGAATCCTGCACATACACCATCAGTTTTCTCCAAGATTTAGTATTTATACTTTTTATACTCCTGCAACACTTCCCAAATAGTCTGCTCTATGACCAGCTGCACAAGACCGGTTATCAGAATTGTTAATATTAAGTTTAGTGAAGCTGAGTATAAGCCAAAAATATTACAGATAAGGCCTTGAAACCTCCTACCCTCTCCTGGGGTGCCACAATAGATAACTGAATATATGAGAGGTACATCCAATTAGATGTCTTTAAATTTAAATATTAAAGTGAGTTATAGCCTGGGGACTGACCTGTGTTTGAGAAGCAGAGCCCGTAAGACACTGGGTCTGTCCTCAGCTCGGATCTGATCAGAGATGATCATCGTCTCCACCACCAGATGGGCAATGCCGGGCAGAGAGTTCTGCTCGAGATCCAGAAGGATGGCACCTAGTGAAGGAAGGTACAAGAAGATAAGGAGCTAGATATAATAATACCAGATATTTTAAAAAGTATCCACATGTAAATGTTAAAAGGGAGAAAATGTTGACTGACTTTTAGCCAAAACACACTGGATTGTTGCTCAACAAAGATGAGTTTTGTGTCATGTTTATCCATGTGGATTTTATTTCAGCTGCACATGGAAATAGGTAAATCACAAGACTGGCGCTGTGAGCATCTGCTTTGCTGTATGCATGCACGAGCCGTTTACCGTGTGTGATGGTGCGGCGAAGCTCCAGCAGGCTGCGGAAGGAGAGTGAGGCCACATGAGGTTTGCCCCAGCGGTCTGTCTCCTCCTCCACATCCTCTTCAAACTTGATCCAGCGGGCCCGCTCTTTCCAACGCATTTCATGGTCCTTCTCCACAATCAGCTCATTCAGCTCCACAAACAACTGAAGACCAAGTAAAGCAGACATATAAGTAAAAACAAAACACAAGACATGGCTTAACATTTCATAGGCATTTGTCAAAGATTACTTTGACAATTCAAGAACATCTAATCCAATGAAACAGTCGACACACATGTTTATGGGGACCAGCTAAACTAAGTGGCTTGGATCCAGCTAAGAGCGGTTTGGACTAAGAGGATAAACAAATGGTTTGGAGAGACATTTTGTCAGACATTTTTAGCAAAGTGTTCTCAGAGCAACACAAAATAATACTCATTATGATTTGTGTTTTTGTGACATTTTTGCTGTCAAAGTAAGGTGAAACATAAGGAGCACTTTTGTATTTAAGTCTCATCAGGTCAATGTGCTTTTGTTTTTTAAGATTTTTTTTGACATTTTATTATTATTTAGTGACAGCTGAAGAGGGACAAGGAGGGTGGGAGGGGTCTGGGTCCGAGTTGAGCCTGGGCTGCTGCGGTAGGGACTCAGCCTTGCGCGCTCTACCAGGTGAGCTACCCCCAAGAGGAATGTGCTTAAGGTAAGACTGCACTCCAGAAGCCTTGGATTTAATAAGACTTACTCCATTTATTGATCAATAATTATCAATAAATCAATATTTTTATATTAACAATAAGTCAAATGAATGTGTAATGTAAGAGTGGTGACTTATAGTGAAAAACATACAAATAATTATCACCCAACTCTACAGTTCCCCTCAGCTACACAGAGCCTCATTCAGCTCATTGTTTTGGTTCCTGCTCTCATCAGTCTTGTTTCTAGCAGCAGTAGGCAGCTGTTTTCAGCACAAAAACCATTGATAAACCCACTGTACGGTACAGTGTGCTGCAAACCTCATGAATTTTCTTATCCACTGCTCTCTTCTTCTTCTTCAGACTGCTTAGTGGTATGGAACTGTTGCTGGTCCGGGACATCAGACATCGTGATGACTTCTTCACCAGGTGGCGTCTCACCCCGGGGTTGTCCTCAAATCTGTGACCTGAACAGCCACAAGTATTTTAAGTCAAAATGCAAAAGGTCATCATTGCCAAGTCAGATTTTTGGGGGAGTCGTTCAGAAACCTACCTCAAAGGGTTTGTTCTGTAAGCAGCCTGAAATACTCTTTTTAGGACTGTGAACAAATAAAACATCCTTTCTAACTCAGAAAATGGGCTCCATGCTGGAAAATCAGAAATCAAATTTGTATGTTTCCAGCTGACAGAAGAAGAACCAATAACAGAAGGTAAAAGCTCCATGGGTGAGTGAGAATCTATGTACGCCATCGGAAATTGTTAGAGAAGAGGTGGTTTTGCCCTCAGACATTTGTCAGTTCAAAAAGAGTAATTTCATTTTCAATTTCCTTTACCCACAAATCACAGTTTATTGAATTTAGCAAAATGAGGAGGTCATTTCATTACAGTAAGGACCTGGCAATCATTTGCCATGTGAAAGAGTGGGAAGCAAGAAGTAATTTGAATAAAGGAACTGGGAAACGATAAATGAGTGGTAAAGGAGGCCTTACATGATTTGAGGTAATGATTATAATTTGGCAACATTGTGACTAATGTATTAGGTTGAGGCCCAGTATGTGTTTTTATACAGACACTGTAAAATGTAGGTATTTGGTTTATGAGGTATAACTTAGGAAATACACTTGAGATGGTTAAAGGAAAATAACAGAAGTTTTGCATGTTTTAACTGCAAATCAGGTGTATTTACATTTTTGTCAACTCTTTTCCAAAGTGTGTTTCCATGCAGCAATTAGTTTATATTCATCTTACTCAGGTCTGAAAATTAACTTGCACATGCATGATAGGTAATCCATTGCAATAAACACTTTGTTGGCTTTATTTATTTTGTCAAAGCTGATAATGCAGCAGGGACTATTTTGAAATCTTTTCCTGTTGATAAGTGAAAAGAGGCCCAAGCATCAAGATTTGAGAGTAGATCCTGATTTTTTAATAATTAGGCTGTAAATCACTAGCACAACAGTTAAGATTTAAGAGTAGAATTACAGGAAGTTTACAGTGCATCCGGAAAGTATTCACAGCGCTTCACATTTTCCACATTCTGTCATGTTACAGCCTTATTCCAAAATGGAATAAATTCATTTCTGTCCTCAAAATTCTACACACAATACCCCATAATGACAAAGTGAAAAAAGTTTTTTAGAGAGTTTTGCAAATGTATTAAAAATAAAAAACTAAGACATCACATGTACATAAGTATTCACAGCCTTTGCTCAATACTTTGTTGATGCACCTTTGGCAGCAATTACAGCCTCAAGTCTTTTTGAATATGATGCCACAAGCTTGGCACACCTATCTTTGGGCAGTTTCGCCCATTCCTCTTTGCAGCACCTCTCAAGCTCCATCAGGTTGGATGGGAAGCGTCGGTGCACAGCCATTTTCAGATCTCTCCAGAGATGTTCAATCGGATTCAAGTCTGGGCTCTGGCTGGGCCACTCAAGGACATTCACAGAGTTGTCCTGAAGCCACTCCTTTGATATCTTGGCTGTGTGCTTAGGGTCGTTGTCGTGCTGAAACATGGACTGTCGCCCCAGTCTGAGGTCAAGAGCGCTCTGGTGCAGGTTTTCATCCAGGATGTCTCTGTACTTAGCTGCATTCATCTTTCCCTCTATCCTGACTAGTCTCCCAGTTCCTGCCGCTGAAAAACATCCCCACAGCATGATGCTGCCACCACCATGCTTCACTGTAGGGATGGTATTGGCCTGATGATGAGCGGTGCCTGGTTTCCTCCAAACATGACGCCTGGCATTCACGCCAAAGAGTTCAATCTTTGTCTCATCAGACCAGAGAATTTTGTTTCTCATGGTCTGAGAGTCCTTTAGGTGCATTTTGGCAAACTCCAGGCGGGCTGCAATGTGCTTTTTACTAAGGAGTGGCTTCCGTCTGGCCACTCTACCATACAGGCCTGATTGGTGGATTGCTGCAGAGATGGTTGTCCTTCTGGAAGGTTCTCCTCTCTCCACAGAGGAATGCTGTAGCTCTGACAGAGTGACCATCGGGTTCTTGGTCACCTCCCTGACTACGGCCCTTCTCCCCCGATCGCTCAGTTTAGACGGCCGGCCAGCTCTAGGAAGACTCCTGGTGGTTCTGAACTTCTTCCATTTACGGATGATGGAGGCCACTGTGCTCATTGGGACCTTCACGGCAGCAGATATTTTTCTGTACCCATCCCCAGATTTGTGCCTTGACACAATCCTGTCTCGGAGGTCTACAGACAATTCCTTTGACTTCATGCTTGGTTTGTGCTCTGACATGCACTGTCAAGTGTGGGACCTTATATAGACAGGTGTGTGCCTTTCCAAATCATGTCCGATCAACTGAATTTACCACAGGTGGACTCCAATTAAGCTGTAGGAACATCTCAAGGATGATCAGTGGAAACAGGATGGACCTGAGCTCAATTTTGAGCTTCATGGCAAAGGCTGTGAATACTTATGTACATGTGATTTCTTAGTTTTTTATTTTTAATAAATTTGCAAAACTCTCTAAAAAACTTTTTTCACTTTGTCATTATGGGGTATTGTGTGTAGAATTTTGAGGACAGAAATGAATTTATTCCATTTTGGAATAAGGCCGTAACATGACAGAATGTGGAAACCGTGAAGCGCTGTAAATACTTTCTGGATGCACTGTAGACCTAGATTGGTAAACAAATTTGGAAATTAATCGATTGATGACTTTGCATGTATAGATCCCCCATTTCTTTTCAATTGCTATTGATTTGTTTGTTAATCCGTTGTCACTGGGTGTATAAATATTTATAAAAACAGAAAATAATTGCGATGATATGAAATAAGTTGATAAATGCTGTAGAAGTACGGGACTGTGAATGTATTGCAATAAATAAATTTGTCTCTAGACTAATGTCAGAAATAACACTTTCACTGGTCAATAATTACTCAATTACTTTAATTATTCAGGCTCACATTGTGCTTTTCTGTTTCTCTCTGTTGAACACAATCTGCTCCACAGTCAGGGAANCATCCCCAGATTTGTGCCTTGACACAATCCTGTCTCGGAGGTCTACAGACAATTCCTTTGACTTCATGCTTGGTTTGTGCTCTGACATGCACTGTCAAGTGTGGGACCTTATATAGACAGGTGTGTGCCTTTCCAAATCATGTCCGATCAACTGAATTTACCACAGGTGGACTCCAATTAAGCTGTAGGAACATCTCAAGGATGATCAGTGGAAACAGGATGGACCTGAGCTCAATTTTGAGCTTCATGGCAAAGGCTGTGAATACTTATGTACATGTGATTTCCTAGTTTTTTATTTTTAATACATTTGCAAAACTCGCTAAAAAACTTTTTTCACTTTGTCATTATGGGGTATTGTGTGTAGAATTTTGAGGACAGAAATGAATTTATTCCATTTTGGAATAAGGCTGTAACATGACAGAATGTGGAAAATGTGAAGCGCTGTGAATACTTTCCGGATGCACTGTATATATGGTTGAGGTTTGACATGTGGTTGGTATCTTTAAGGTCAGGGTAAAGATCTGGGGGCAGTTTAGAAACTGACAGTTGGACAGGCCAACGGCTGAATATAATCTCCTACAAAATAAACAGTGTCTTTTTTAATATTTTACATGAGCAGTTGGTGGTAACTGAGGTGAAGGTGAGAGAGGGGGCGTACGTGTGTGTGCATGAACTGCAGTAAGTTTTCCATTCTGCTGCGTCATGCCTTCCTCAGGGAAACAGAGAAATGGAAATCAAAATGAAGTTAGGCTGTATTTCACTTTGTGGAGTCTCACAAGGGAAGAGTTCTAAAGACTGCCCTGCTGATATGGATGAGGTGATTTTCCTCACCACATGACAGGGCATGGACAGGGCAAATATTTCTGGGTGAAAGGGACTTAAGTTGGCCCTCTTCCTTCTGTTAAACTGGTGTCTGACCTGGGCTAAGGCCTCTAATCTTGCTGAGAAGGCCCAACACAAAGCACCCCTGACAGTTAGCCAAAAAAGTGAGAAACTGTCATGCATAAATTAGGCAGTTTCCAAATCTCCTTGCCTAACATGCACTTAATGCAAAATCCACACCTAAATAAATGTAAATACAGTATATACTATTGGAGTTATTCCAATTATTGGAGCTATCATAGATACAGCCTTTAAAAGGCAATGTCAAGATGAGAATTTAGACATTTCTGACTGTTGAGCCATTCATAGAACTTTGATTATCATTTCTTTTGTAGTGACAAACACTTTGGCTTTTCTCTGTGATGGGACTTTACATGGGCAGCATGATCTAGTCTTGATTGTTCACTTGGGTCAATGATAAGACACACATGTTTTACATTATATTAATTCTGAGGAAAACCACTCAGCTGAACTAACCCTGTGTAACCATCTCATTTTGATCATACTGATCTACTTGCATTTTAGAGATTAAATAAATCCCAAGAATGACCAAAACAAATTCCTCCAATATCAAAATCCATAAGGCAATTTATTTTCTTGCCAGGTGCCATGCTGTCCACATATCTGATTTTAAGTTTCTCTGTGCTCTTGGCCCGAGTCAAATCCAATTGTTGTACAAATCTGATAGATAGATAGATAAATATTTGTTACAAAATCATCTAAAGTATCTAGCTTAATTTTAGTTCAAAACAAAAGGAACCCAACCATTTTTTTTTCCTCCATACAGTGACATTTCCTTTTACTTCTGTTTCCTCAATCTGCAACAGCCTAACCGCACATTCATTTGTTCAATGATTAAGTCTTACTGTTAAAAAGGACTGGGCAGGTGTACAAGATGAGATGGGATCCAGTTTAGACATTATCTCATAAATGTTTGAACTCAAGGGGTAGTGCTTGAAAGGAATGTTTCTATATTAGAAGCCTAGTTGAATTAGATATCTCAGTAGAAAGCATAATTGCTAAATATGTGCATGAAATATACAATACATAACAGTGGTCACAATCTTACTCAAATGTCACTACGGCTCTTGGAAGCTACAGATCAATGTGCATAAGAAGTCAGTGTGTACTTTTCATTCAAAGCTTTGTCACCACTTTTGAATTGTCTTGTGTGTGTTTTCAGCCTGTCTGTTAAATTTATTGGCCTGATATAGACGTTATGTTCAATTCATGGAAACTGTTTTTGGCCACTAGACGCCATTTTAACCCCTGCTGAATATGGAGCGCGGGTTAGGAGATTCGGGTGTGTTATGCTAGTAGCGGCTAATGTAGCCTCAAGCTGCTAGCCTCAAGCAGAGACGAGGTCTACAGAGGTCTGGTAAGTTCCCTTCTTTCTAACTCCACACCCCCCAGATTTTTGTCATTTTCAAACTTGTAGTGTTCAGCCCCAACTGACACTGCCTCAACTGTTCGTCAGATTTCACACAGCTCCCCCTGTTTTTAGTCTTCTGTGGAATCCCCCTTAAATACTAGCAGTCAAGGTCTTTAAAAACAGGCATGTTTTGCCTCAATTCTCCTGCTCTTGCTTTGGCCATCATTTTACTGTTGGTGAAACAAAGTCATAACGAGATGTGGCTTCCAGGCCAAAAGACAGCCACAGCAGGTCATCACTTTCTCATAATTTCACAGAGCTTGCAATAAATAAACAAGACTAAGGGTCTACAGTCTAGCAACTCTGAAGCTGTACACAGGCAAAGCAGCGCTTTGAGCTAAATACTAACATCAGCATGCTAGCATGTTCAAAATGCCAATGTTACCATGGTCACCATCTTAGTTTAGCAAGTTATGATGCTAACATTTGTTAATTAGTACTAAGCACAAAGTATGGCGGCTGAGGCTGATGGGGAATGCCATTAGTTTTATAGGTATTTCTTCATTAACAAAAGTACTGGATAAATAAAATGTTTGACCTGATGATGGCGCTAAAGGAAAAGTCAGGCGATCACCAGAGTCATTAGGATTCGTTCTCTGGGGACTTTGAATCTCTGTACAAAATTTCATGGCAATCCATCCAATAGTTATATATTTCAGTTGAGACTGGCTGACATTGACAGCCCTTTAGCTCCAAAAAATAGATTTCAAATAAATTCAAGTGCTAACATTTTCCTAAATAGATTTGAGCAAATCCAAGCAAGACAGGGTGACATAAGCTCAGTGCCCCGTTTAAATTTACATTAATGGTTAATGGCATTTGACAGACACAATTATCAAGACTACTGCTCAAAATTCAGACAATGCCATCAATCATGAATCATCAGCTAACGCTGTCAGCTTGATATGCTATGAGATAACTATATGAGAACCAACCATCCAATCATTACTTTTAATTAGAAAATAAATGACAAAGTGTCAAGTTATAGTTCCTACCCTATGTACCCATATTAACCCAGTTGGTGCTAGCTGTTTCCAGCTACAACTGAAGCCGGTCAGATGTGTGTGAAGGTATTGCAGGCTGACCACCTTGATTTCTTTTGCATGTGCTGGAATCTAGCTTCATCACAGGACTAATGTGCCATGTTTGTAGCTCCATATAGGGATACAAATAGCAGAACCACACGTTGTTTGTCAATGAAATGTCTTTCCGCTCTAGCTGTGGCTAACCCCAAAGCCAAATGGGTGCCACTGGATCAATAGGAAAGCAGGAAGCAGCAGCAGTCGAGCACCATGTCAATTCGCTCAATACCGTGGACAACTTTGTTCTGTGTCTAACCATGAATGAGCCTCATATTGCCATTAATTAAGCGAGAAGCAAGCTACATAATCAATGGAAACAAGTGAGCTCCAGCCCATTGATTATCCATGTAAAAATAGATTAAAATGCCATGTGAATTTCCCATCAGAACTTCCTTCATAGGAAGCTTACACTACTGTAAAATGTACACAGTTTAAAACTCTTCATTGAATGGACAAAAATGTAATGCTACCCAGCAAAAGTATAGGTGACTCTCCAGAGAAACTACACACAACTTACGGATAGGTTCGACTGGTGACCCCAGTTGACTGTGGATTGACTCAAGCAAGTCATAGTCATCAAAATCCAAAACAAACTCTTCAAAGTCCTCGACCCCCTCCAAATTGGACAATGAGATATGGTGCTCATGTTGGTGCTGCTTTGGAGTACCAAAGCCTTTTTGGACACTGTACCGACGTTCTGGACCATGGTGATCAATGCAATGCTTTTTATCAGAGGTCCCATGCGCCTGGTTCTCCTTTCCCTCAGTGTCTGTCATCTCCACGGTCGGTACCTCCTCCTATCCTCCTCTCTACAAGTGGACACACTTCTCATCCAGGGCTTCCAACTCTTGAACGCCGTTGCTCGCCCTGGGTCACTCTTCCAATGAGCCTGGGTCTTTGTAGAGACCACTAGCCTACCTCTGTTGTATTGCTCTAGTTGTGTAAGAGAACTTATGTGTAATTTTTGAAACTAGCTTCAAAATCTCATGTTTTTAAAAAAAAAAAACCAAAAAAAAAAAAACCTTGGCCTCAGGAAAAATTATATTAAGCAAAAACACAAGCACAAAAAAAGAAAAATCTTGGAAACGTTCAAAGGATGTGTCAGCCAAAATAATCACCCGTCAGTCCAAAAATACAAATCTTAAGTACAGACACAAGATCCTTAATGTTACAAAAACTTTTTCTTTTGCCTTAAATCCAAACAAAAAGCAAAATTGGAGCTATACCCTCAGGCAGAACCCCCCATGCTGGATCCACAATCAGAGAGATGCATAAATGGTAGCAGCATTCCCTTTAGCTGCAACTCCAAAAGAAAGTATTGATAAGGGATGGTCTACTTTGTGAGACCCGCCCGTCAGCTCAATGGTAGTGCCAACCTTTTTTAATGATGTCCACAGCCCATTGATCTTTGTGGCTGTTGGAAAACCAACATAAAGTGGATCGGAGCAGAAAAGTTGATTCCTTTCGTTTCCATAGTGCCGCCATGACTTTCCAACCATGTGATGTGTGGGAGGGTAAAGGTCAAGTTCCAAAGGTTAGCGTCTCCATCCAAACTGCATTAAACTGAAAATGCACACAAATACACCAAAAAGACATATACTGGAGAACTCCAAGTACAAACACTACTACTGTACAGTGAATTGTAACTAATGAGAATAATAGAATAACACCTAGGAATCAGCTCCAGCACTCTGCTTAGTGAGATATCATGGTGCTAATTATCAGAGCGAGCTGTACCATTCCTGTCCCTGGGTCTCCATGGAAACCATGTGTCCTCTGAGGTGTCGTGGTCTGAGTCGTCTACAACAGGTGCGCCAATGTGAGCAAAACAGGACCCTCTCTAAAACATGCTGGACATGGCTTTAATGTTGTGTCTGTGTCTCAGTGCATTTGCATGCATGCCCGCACGTGCGTGTATAAATACAGTATAAGCATTTGTAAGACAGCAGAATGTATTTCCATTTTTACTGACTTGCATTTCTTTGCAGTTTAGGAAGTAACAAAAGTATGATTAAATGTTGAATACAATATGCAACCATCTTTCCTCTAGACAGGAAGTGTGTTTTAGTTATTTGTGTTCTCAACAAAAGGACAGTCACGACTCATGGGTGAAACCAGACAATTATGTACTGCTTCAAGACAGCTTATAAAACATACTACTGAAAAAGTTCATTATAGGACTGGGCAATTTGTGGAAAATGTCTACACTGAATTTTCTGATTGCAATTTAAATTCAAATTACACACACACAAATCAGCCATAATATTATGACCACCTGCCTAATATTGTGTAGGTCTCCCTTTTGCTGCTAAAACAGCCCTAACCCATCAAGGCATGGACTCCACTAGACTTCTGAAGGTGTACTGTGGTATGTGGCACGTTAGCAGCAGATCCTTTAAGTCCTGTAAGTTANGAGGTGGGGCCTCCATGGATCGGACTTGTTTGTCCAGCACATCCCACAGATGCTCGATTGGATTGAGATCTGGGGAATTTGGAGGCCAAGTCAACACCTTGAACTCGTCGTGCTCCTCAAACCATTCCTGAACCATTTTTTCAGTGTGGAAGGCGCATCATCCTGCTGAAAGAGGCCACTGTCATTTGGGAATACTGTTTCCATGAAGGGGTTTCGGTAGGTGGTACGTGTCAAAGTAACATCCACATGAATGGCAAGACCCAAGGTTTCCCAGCAGAACATTGCCCAAAGCATCACACTGCCTCCGCCGGCTTGCCTTCTTCCCATAGTGCATCCTGGTGCCATGTCTTCCCCAGGTAGGCGACACACACGCACCCGGCCATCCACATGATTCATCAGACCAGACCACCAGATGAGAGGCGGGGTACACCCTGGACTGGTCGGCAGTCAATCACAGGGCTGACACATACAGACAGACATTCACACTCACGGGCAATTTAGAATCATCAATTAACCTAACCTGCATGTCTTTGGATGGTGGGAGGAAGCCAGAGTACCCAGAGAGAACCCACACGGACACGGGGAGAACATGCAAACTCCACACAGAAGAGCCCCAGCCGACCGGTAGGGGTCGAACTGAGAACCCTCTTGCTGTGAGGCGACAGTGCTAAACACTGCACCACCATGCCGCCTATATTATAATTATTTTGGTCTGCTGGTGGTCTCCATAGCATTAGATTTCTACCAAGCACAACTTCCAACATCTTGTTTTTACGTGAAAAGAATCTGATGAAATTATGCAGCCGTTTGTGGCCTCGCAAGATTGACACCAGGGCTCTCCCAGGGCGTATATGGCACAGCGGCACTATGTATGACGCTGGTCTGCTGAATGCCTGTTGGACCCACTCATATGGGACACCTGTCAGAGGCTGATCTCTGGTTGTCACTGTTAGCAGAGGCTCCTGTCTGCAGTGTAGCTCCATACACTTCTGTCAGGGTGAGTGTAGATGGTAGCAGGAGAAGGACCCAAAAGCAGACAGCAGCGGTGGCTCAAAGCAGTTTTTAAAAAAGGTTTATTAAATGCTTACTTGGTGGCGCAGGCAGGTAAACTAGACCACTCGGGACAACACAGGAGCACTGGAAATTCGTCAAACTCCGGAGAAAAGAAACAAAAAGCCAAGAAACGCAAAAAAAACACATCCAACACAGGTCACAGCAACATGGTGCGACAATGACGCGACAGGGAACAAAGGAAAGGAACAGGTATACATAGGGAAAGGCTAACGAGGGAAACAGAACCAGGTGAGTAAAGAGACACAGGTGAACATAATCAAGGGAAGAAGCAAATCAACAGTCAAGACAAGGGGAGAAACTAGGGCAGAAACACACAGGAACCAAGACAGACCAAACTTCAAAATAAAATAGGAACCAACAAAAAGTCCACACCATGACACACTTCACTATTCCTTAGAATTCCACTGAATTACATTGCATCAATACAAATACTCTCTTGCCTGCCCACATGTACATGTTTTCTGCTTGCCTTCCTCATCTTCTCTGTGTTTCCTTTTTTTTCTTCTCTTTCTCTTTTCAGGGAGAGTCAGTTAAATTATGTTTAAATGTCAATATTACTCAACTTCCATCCCTAACAGAGACACGTAGTTGTATTAGCTTCACAGCGTGTCAAGTCAGCTCTGAATCATGGAAGTACAGATTCAGAGATTTTAAAGTGTAAATAATATTATTTATTTATATTTAAAAGTTGAACAGATTTTATGATAGTTGAGCACAGAAGACCATGGACTCACTACACTCAACCTAGCTGGCTGCTAATCAGCACACTATGACAACTCAATTTCATAGTTTTGCAAAGTGATGAACATTTTCCGTCGACCATTATCATTTCTGACTTGAAATTGCAGGTTATGTGATTTTGAAGTTAATAAAAAGACTAAAAAGAAACTCACAATTGAAGATTATAGATTACCAGAATGGAACAGAGGGACATACAGTGGTTATATACATGGCCTGTCAATGTCGAGCATCACTCTCTACAAATCCGATAGCTTGTTTCGAGGGACTCTGGGTGCCCTGTTTTTTTCTGTTTCCAGATGGTTCCTAAACAGTCAATGACTACTCCGCTCTGTTAAAGCAGGAAAGGCCAGGGGCAGGGTCGCTGCTAAAGGGGAATCGACTTCAGCCTCTGTTAATTAATGCTCCTGGATGCCGCGAGAGAGTATTTCTCTGGCAACATGAGCTTTTGCCTCCCCATCTCTCTCTCCTCTTCTGTCCTTTTGTTCTTTTATCTCCTACTATCTTTCACCACAAACATTTAATTCTGTATTTGTTCCCCTGGCAGCTATATGATGCTTTGGGCAGCCACTTTGTAAGATAAAATTTGCCAGCAACGGCAATTTATGTTAAGAATCTTTTATTTTTTTGAAGAGGAACTGAGTATGTGAGCTAAATGTATCTGTTATGTTCTGTCCTAATTGTGCTATTAATTTCCACTTTAACATTCTTTACTGCAGTGAGCCTAAGATTGAAATGGGTGGTAATGCATTGTTTTGATGCATTTGATTCAGTGTCTCATATGTCACACAATAATAACAATATCTGATAACTGAATATATACATCAAGGTAAAAGAAATCGTATTCTGGAGTTATCTCTTTATCATAGGAGGCACCTAAATGGGATTATCATTTACAGAAATTATGAGTAGGTACTGTAATTTCTCTGTTCTCCATCGTTTGTGTTATTTTGTTGGAAGCTTATTTTTAACAGGAACTCTGTTGGTTGGTTTCAGGAGACATTAATGTGTGGGACGCTCAAAGTGGAGCCAAGTCAGAGGCAGCAGTAAGAAAACGTGTCAACGGTCAGCACCAGAGCAGCAAGGGAGTCAATACATGTTGCAACAATTATTTTAAAGAGGCGGGGATAATAAGATTTTTTTACGTGTTTATCAAAAATGACTGTTCCAATACTGCTGACGTAAAATAGGCTATAAGGTAAATGTATTTTTGATTTTTGATTTTAATCCAGCTAATTAAAGTAGATTTTCTTGAGACACTTCTTATCATACTCCATATGAAGGACAATTGGTCACTGTTTATCTAAATGTGACACTTAAAGAAATACATAATAATGGATTTGCTATGTCAAATCTAACACTATAATATACAGCATGCATGTGAAAACATAAGCAACATTTAAAAGTCAGTATCTATAATCAAGGTTTCTTAAATTAAATAAAGCTCTTAATACTTAGGAGCTTGTGTTATTTTCCTGTTTTGGAGGCTTACAAAAAAGAGCTACAAACCAAAGAGCAACAGCTGCTGAGTCATAATCAGTCAGAAATGATAACGGTTACTTGGTTTAGAAAAAGCCACAAAGAAATGCTTTGTGTGTGCGCGAAAGAAAAAGCCATTGAATTATGTGAATTATCTCAGGATCCAATAACCGAAGGAGGTCAGAGAAAAGTCATGGACTGATATTTAAATGTTTAAATTGTTACATTCAAAATAGCCATAATTTCTTTGAACTATGAATGTGTTGTATAGGCAGACCAGATGACTGTGTACAGTAGTTTATTTCACTGCCAGTAGAGGGCGCTGAACCCTATAAAGAAATTATGAATCCAGCCTTAAAAACCAAAACGCAGATGAAAATCCTAGCTGACCAAAACATGTTATTTCTGGATATATGTTGCTGCCTAAAATTAATAATCTGACAGAGATCTTGTCATGTTATTAATAACTAAACTAAACATTTATATATTATAATTATATTATATTGCACTCAAAGCAGCAGGGGTCTGTCTTCCACAATAATCAGTCAAGATAGACAAGACATCAAGAGAATGGTATTCCGGCTCTCTGTCAGGTAGAACGGATGCCGGATGCTGCCGTTCCTTTACTGCCTGTTGAGAAGGGAGATGCACAGAGCCAAGACTCTGAACTCATATCCAGTTATGTTCAGATCAGAGTGCTGATGCAACAAAAAATTGGCAGTTTCTTTCTTTGTTTTGTTTGTCTGATGAAATGTCTAAAATGTCCTCAGGCTTCTCTCTTCTTTGCTCACAGTCTACTGTGTATCTACTACATGCAGCCCTAACCTCCATTCTCCAACACTGACACCCCTCAATGCAGGCCGACACACACTGAAGGAAGCTTCTGGTCTTTACCAGTACCTTTAACCTTACTAACATTTGGCATTCTCATTTTGGGCTGTGTATTGCATTAAAGCAGGATTATTGTATTTGAATTATAATATACAATACAAATACATAAAAAAATAAGAGGATGTGAGCCTTTGAAATTTGGGAAAATGAATCACCAGCCTAAATATGAAAATGTTTCATGTATGACTACATAAACTATAGAGACAGTTATATCATAAATACCCTAGCAACCAGATCAGGTGCTATCATGGAGGTCTGATAGAGGTACTGGTAGAGTACAGTCACTGGCTGATATATAACACCCCGCTAGAAAAAGACACCTCATAAANNAACACACACACACACACACACACACACACACACACACACACACACACAGAGACAACATTGTTGTGGCGTGGGAGAAAAATTGAGTCATCTCAGAAGGTACATTTAGCAACAGAGGAAATCATCTCCCATTACCCTGCTCCAAAGCCTTTATTTTCCAACAGCAATGAGAAAATATAAAGGTAATTCTTCAGTCTGCTGGCCATGTGGCCCAGCCATGTCATGACTTTGTAGGACAAAATACACCACAAGATAGCAACTGATTCATATTTAAACCCCGATTATATTTGCAGATAGGAGAAAAACTACTATAAAGTAACATATGAAAACAACATCTTTGTTTAACACAGGATTATTGGGGGGTAAAATATTAAAAAATACCTCTAAATATAATGCAATCCAATACACCACCAATAAAAACAGAGTTTTGACACAGTATCGACAAAAAGTATGAACAAGCCACAGAAATAAACAATATCTTTTGAATTCTTTATGGTGGCCATGTTGGAGAATGCCTACAAACACAATCAGAGCCACTTTCACTCAAGAGTTTAGATCATCCAAGGTGCGCTGCAGGAAATGTGCTACGTCACCCGAAAGCCCTCAATTATATATCTCCCTTACTTTTCATGTCATCCAGATCGGCGCTGGCCAACATCTGGGCCTCAGCCTCATCAGTGGGCACCTGCTGGTAGACGGCTGTCTCCAGAGCAGTCATGCTGCCTATGCAGATACGCTCCCGCAGGTCGTAGTTGCTCCGCTGGGCGCCCGCCAGACGGTGGTGGACGGGCTTCCTGCGGAACCAGCCGCGGGTCGTGGTTGAACTTGAGGGATCTGATCCTCGGGGAACACTGACAAAAAGCAGAGACAGATATAGGTAATAAACATTGAAAGATTATGAAATGTTGCCATAATGAGCTCCACATCACATGACATTAGGAAATAATGTCATACAAATGTGTTGACATTTAGATGTTAAAATTCAGTGATTCAAGCTAAATTAAAATGTTGCTGCTGACTGAAAGGCTCTGTGTTGTGCCTCTTGGTTGCATTGCTGTCTCTTCACCAGTAGAGGGCTTCACAACACAGCAACAGGCAAGGAGCTCTTCACCAACCCCCTGAGTCATCCTCAAACACAGCAACACAAGCTTGCATGGTACAGGCATGATGGTGTTTCTGTGATTTTATCCAACCAGGCATTAGCAGAGACAAATGCCTGAACCACCATGGGGCCCCTGACCTCCTAGCAGCAAATTCCATACATAATCTTATAATCATGAAAAAAAACTAACGACAAATTAATATTTTGATGGTTACCAGTGTGCATGTTTGCTGGCCAGATGAGTCTTCTAATATCGAGGATTCAGCTGGAGCCATCAGTGAACCATCATAGCCTTAAGAACTGCATATATGGGTTATTAGTGTTGATTTATTTGATGCTCACATTCCTAATGAAACATTTAAGTTGCTAATGTAAAGTTCACATCTGAGCCTATACTGTATGCATGCAATAAGAGCAGAAACAGTGGTGCTCTGTTCTGTTTTGTGCCGCTTGTATCCTTTGCTGCTCAGAAAAGTACCTGCTTTGTTAAAAGTGTTTACTGGGTACATTTGATGCTGGGGTGCAGTTTCAAATATAGAAAGCAAAATAAACCTTTGAATATTAATTCAATCATCTTTAATCCAGCTTTGGTATCTGTGTTCCCCTCTTATACCATGGCTGACAAAACACTCACTTCTGTCTGGCTGGCAGGTGGCCGTTAAATTTGAAAAACACAACACCATAAACATTGTTCCTGTGTGAGTTTAACCAATCTAGGGTAAACCAATCCGCAAGGCATATTAAACTGCAGGTAACCATAGCAACATACTTCTGTGTAACGTGCGTTTCATTCTACATTACCAGTAAACACTCCCTGGCGAAATGGACTTCCATTAATAAAAGGACAAACTGACACCAAACAATCTTTAAAGCTGCATAATCAATATGTTTATATGAATCAATCACAATGGATCAAAAGACAGAGTGTAATGTGAAAGGAGTTACTCACGGTGATGAACCCATAGAGGGTTATCACCCAGCCCTGCAGTTCCCCCCAGCATCTTCAAGTTGATTGTTTTAGTTTTATCGCCCACAACTTTACTTCATTCTCATTTCTCTAATCAGCCATGTTTCCAGCCACAGCAGACAGCTGTTTACAGCAAAAAACCCTGATAAATCCACTGTACACTACCTGCCCATAGTGTACAGTGGATTTACACTGCCAGTACCTGGCATACAGACAAAGTTAGCAACTAGCTGGTGAACATAGTGCAGCATTTAGCAGCTAAAGAGCCGGACATTTGACAAACGGGTTAGTGGAGGCCAAAACACAGCTAGAAGGAGAGTGAATATTCACATGGCCAGAAACACGACTCCGAATGAATGATGATGTTGCGCCACGTCTGCTAGATGTGTAAATAGGCAACGGTTTGCTAACATGTTAGCCATAACAATGTTATAAGAGGATAAAATATCAGTGTTGTGTTTGCAGCTTGTTCAGCTGACCAAAAGGATAAGATTCAGTACAGTACAGTCGATTTATTAGAGCTTTTTTTTTCCAGCGAAAACAACTGCTGCTGCTGAAAACAAAGTTAATAAGAGCGGTGAGGATGAAGCTAACATTAAATTTGCAGGCATGTAAGCAAAGCAATTAGCTGAAAGATGCTTAGAGAAAGGCTCAGTGGAGGTAAGAGGAACTGCAGAGTCGGGTGATAATTCTTTGTGGGTTTGTCACTACAAGCGACACCTTTTACAATTACAAATAGTAATTTGATTTGTTTAGATAAAATATTGATAATTTAATATTGTAGTGTGTCCCAAATCCTCCCTTTTATCTGAATCAGTGTCACAGTACCGACACGTACCACTACTCAGATTACAAACCCATGGAGGCCACAGTCACAGAACAACCTGAGGTGTTGTAATAACCTACCTGCTGCAAGCTGCTTCCTCTCCATCCACCTCCTCATCCTGTCCAAGAACAGCAATTTCCCCATTATGAGTCTCCCCCTTTGTCAGAGTGGGTGCGGCTTTCCTTGACAATGGATGTTCTTCGTTTTCCGTGTGGAAGGTAGTGAGCGGAAGGGGTTCCTCCAAGTCCTCTTGGCTCCCCAAACTAAACTGAGAGGAAGAGGAAGATCAGTAAGAGGGGAGGAATATGCTAATATGTAATTATAGAAGGGAAGAGCCTGCTTTAATTGTACGAATGTATCTTGCCACCTTTACACTGTAGAGGTCCCACGGCTCCTGTCTTATTTTACCTGTGGTTGGATATCAGGTAGCTCTGTGGGTGTGGCAGCCACCCCTTGTCCGTCAGTCTCAGACTCCGCCTCTTCCTCGTCTACCTCGTGGATGGTGGGTGTAACATCGGAGGGGGGAAGGGAGGTCTTTTTTTTCTTCCTTTTCTTTTTGCGCCTTCTGTCTGTGCTGTGCACCCTCTTACGTAAACGCTGGGGCAGGGGCAGGTGGGTGGACAAGGGGTGGTGCGTATGGTGAAATGTGTGTCTGTGATCTGTGTTAAATAAAATTAAGAATAAAATCAAAAGGACATCATTGTATCAAATGTTGAATTTGACTGTTTAGATAGTGTCATGCTTTGTCCATTTATATTGTATCTCTGGTTTAGCTGCACAAAGTATGAGGGAAGTATAGTTGATATTTGTGTGAACAGATGGCACACGACTGTTCTTTTGATATGAAACTAAATTGATGCTGCAAATGGTAAGCAGCATCATCATCTGGGGAGGTTATTATTCTGAGATACTTCACATTTCAACCTGTCTGGAATACTCCTGGACCTATTACAGATTTTTAACACAGAAGCATTCTAACCAAGACTAACAGTAACCTCAAATCACATCATTTGTATAGCTACAGCACCTTAAATAAATATAGTATTGAGTTTTCAACACACACTGCCTTTCAGGAACAAACACTGTTTTTTAAGACGCAGGCTTTTGATCCCATTAAACAAAACGCGCAAAGGAAAAAATGGTGCCATTGTCAGAGGAGATCTCTCTCTCCCTAATTCCCTATTAAACACAAACAAAGGCTTTAGATTTTAATTAACATGCAATAATGGAGAAATGAACTGTTTAATAAACATCTGAAGAAAGCAGCTCCATCTAATCTTAGCCACTATTATCTCCTACCAGAGCATGTGGTATCCATTTGCTAATCTCTTTCATACTAATCCAGCGATATACTTAAATACACGGAATCTGGAGCCCTGCTCTCAATCTGATCTCTTAATACAACACAAGTCGGACTATGATAAACTATGACAAGGTCAGGATCAGATTTTATACATGTGTATTTATACATACAAAAACACATTTATATTTAACAGGATATTACGATATGACAAAATAATATGTTTTTACAGCAGTATAAACACATAATATATTAATATTCTAATCTTCCAAAAAGAGTCTATAGCCATAGTGGCTCTGTGAGGCTGTACTTAGGCACAGAGTACTGTGAGCTAAATGCTAATGTCAGCATGCTAACATTATCACAGAGACAATGCTAGCATGCTGATAGGTAAATATTTACCATGTTCACCATCGCAGCTTGGTGTGTTAGCATGCTGACATTTGCTAATTAGCAAAACATTCTGCATTGACCAATTCTGCGCCAAGGTAAAGTGTTTGGCACCAGTCACTCCACTGAACACACAGAAACCAAACTGATATCAACCCTCCATCAAACTCCCGATAAGACAGTGAAAAAGCCGACCCCGAAATGTCAAAGTTACAGAGTGTTACTGGGATTAGTAAGAGTAATGTCATCACTGAATTTCAAATTGTAATCCCTTTCACTACTCGTTACTGAAAAAGTAATCATAGCAACGTGTTACTAAGCGTTACAGACCAACACTGGTTAGCATGCTAACAACAAGCACCAAACACAAAGTAGGCTATACCTGAGGTTACTGTAGTGGTATTTGGTCATAAACCAAATTATTGTACACATTTTGACCTGATGATGGCGGCAGATAAAAAGTTAAGGGATCACCCAAGTTATTACAATTCATCCTGAGGGGGAACAGGAATGTCTGTACCCAATTTCTTGGCAACCCATCCAATGGTTGTGGATACGATTACAAAACTGTTTTAAGTGACACTTCAATTGTGATTGTAGGTATAATGTGCACATGCCATAGTACTTGTACACTGGTAGATTTGCTTACATTCAAAGTCTTTCTCAGTGTAGTGTCGGCCCATCCTGTCTCCACTGGTGGAAGCAGAGTCACTGATGATGTCTCCAAAGCGCTCCACAGACAGCGCTTTCTCCCAGTTCTCCTCCTCTTCTTCCTCTTGTTCCTCCACTGATCCTTCCTCATCTTCCTCCTCCACCTTCACCTGGAGAAGGATGGAGAGTAAGAGAAAACTTGGTGAGGGTACTAGAAGAGAATTGCAAGAGGTAAAAGTGAAGTATATTAAGGTGAGAGCATCGGAGGAACGATGCAAATGTTGATATCAACATATAAGGGCTGTAGGGCTGTGCTTTGTATTTATCACAGGGGAAACCTCAAAAATGAATTTTTAAATAGTTCTGTATCAGTAGAATAGGGACATAGTGTTTGTACATCCTCCACTTCATGTATGGAGGTCATCAAATCAATACAACAAAGTGCTAAGCAGAAAAGAAATAATGCACTAGACAGTCCCTGGAGACAGTGGAGGCTGAAGGGAGTGTCCTGCCAGAGCCATTTGGTGTCTCTGGTAAGTCAAGTCACTGGGACAGGCTGCTTCCTCTGCCTCAGATTAGTGCTGGCACGTAAGTACTCTGGCCTCAGATTTCTCTGTGCCAAGGCTCCATTACTCTCTAATTACCAGTGGGATGAAGGGACAGGATACGTTTAATGATCTGAGCCACCTATCTACACAAGGCCGAGGCAGATGAAGCCAGACAGAATATAAAAGAAAAATTTTTGCAGTAAAAGCCTTGTTTTCCTGCGAACCAATTCTAGTTTAATTTCAATCTCTCCTAACACCCTCCCCTCCTTAGCTTGCTCTGGTGAGCACTGTTTATCAGTGTTAAGACCCTGGATTGAATAGTCCTAACATAATGCAAGAGGGAATAATAGCTGAGGTAGATATTACAGTAAAGGGACTTCTTCTAAACGTGGTTTTGCTTTGCCCATCTCCATTGGTGCCAGTGACTCAAAACTCTTTCATGTCAGCTTTGAAGTCAGTTTGATGTCAGGGATACAGGAGGAGGGCAACCCCGGCCCAGGTGGTGGAGGCACTATGTGAATAGGAATTGGATGACAGACAATGGAGTCTAATACAGTACATTTTATGGAAATCAGAGATATTACACTTAGTATGCTTAAGTGAAATAATGTATATTCCTTTAGAGTAGAAATTGTAAGAACAGACCCCTGGAATTACAGTGACTACGTTTACATGGACCCTAATATTCCACTAATAATGGGAATAATAGCTCAGTCAGAATAACAGTGCCTCATGTAACCACC